>APFE031156798.1:171029-193520 GCA_000404065.3 Pinus taeda
AAGACTATGGTCAGATCTTGTGCAGGAGGAGATCAGGCGGAGTACCAGGGACGGATCTTCGTCAAAGGGAGTGAAGAGAATTGTGCTTTGGCTGCCAAAGCAAAGAAAGGGAAGAGCAAGAAATCTTCTCAGTCTGGTGCGAAAGGCAAGAAGCAGGATATGTCCAAGGTGAAGTGTTTTCACTGTCACCAACACGACACTATGCCACAAATTGTCCGCAGAAGAAGAAGAACAAGCAAGCTGCTGGATCTACAGGGGGAGAGGCCTTAGCTTCTCAGTTTGAGCTTGATTTTTCATTGATCGCATGCTTGGTTTCAAGTGTGATGGGATCAGTGTGGTTCTTGGACAGTGGTGCGTCTTTTCACATGACGGAAGATAGAGATTTGGTCTCTGATCTGGAGGACAAAGATCTTGGAGTGCACATCGAGATGGGCGATGATGGTAGATACAGTGCGACCAGTATTGGTACCATTTCCTTTGAGAGGGAGTCTGGTAAACCCTTTGTATTGAAGGAAGTCATGCATGTTCCAGGATTGAAGAAGAATCTCATCTCAGTGGCGATGTTAGAAGACAAGGGGTATGATGTTGTTTTCAACGAGGGAAAGGCCTTCCTGCGCAGCAAGACAACTGGTGAGACCCGGAAGATAGGGGTTCGAGTGAGGAACCTTTATCAGTTGCATGTAGATGGATGCGCAGCAATGGCAGGCAAGGCAGAAGGATTGGTGAGCCGGGATGATGGCGAGTTGTGGCACAGGAGATTGGGTCACCTTAACCATGGAGCCTTGAAGATACTGCAGCAGATCACTACAGGGCTTCCTAAAGGCACACTTGCGCAGTCAGATCAGTGCAAGGGGTGTACTTTGGGGAAGTTTGTGAAAGCCACCTTCACGAGAAGGATAGTCACACCACGACGATCCTTGAGAGAATTCACACAGACGTGTGTGGACCTTTCTCAGTTGCTTCGACAACAAAACACAGGTATTATGTGATTTTTGTTGATGATTCTCTCGTAAGTGCTGGATCTTCTTCATGCAGAAGAAGAGCGAGACATATTCAAAGTTCTGTGAATTCAAAGCACTGGTCGAGAAGGAGTCGGGGAAGAAGGTGAAGGCTCTTAGGAGCGATAATGGTGGTGAATACATCTCGGACAAGTTCAAGGATTTCTGCAAGGCAGAAGGGATTCGTAGAGAGCTCATAGCTCCCCATAACCCACAACAGAACGGGGTAGCTGAGGGAAGAACAGAATGATTTTGGGTGCTGCACGGGCAATGTTGCATGATCAGGGCCTACCCCTTCACTCGTGGGCGGAAGCATGCAATACAACAGTTTATGTGCAGAATCGTTGTCCTCATAGGATACTTGGCATGAGTACACCTGAGGAGACTTATTCTGGTAAGAAGCCTGATCTTTCTCATTTGAGGATTTTTGGTGCTAACGTTTACATGCATGTGACGAAGGATGCCAGAAAGAAGTTGGAGCCGACTGCAGAGGTTGGGATATTTTGTGGGGTACACTGATACGCCCCACAACTATCGTGTGTATTTGCCAGACAGTGGTAAAAATGTTGTGCAACGGGATATAAAATTTCAGGAGGAGAAAGCCATGAAGTGTTCACTTGAGAGGGAGCTACACTTGCATGCAGATGAGGAGCTATTAGTTCCTAAGGATGAGCTTCAGGACGTTGATCAGCCATAGGAAGAGGTTCATGGAGTGGAAGAGACCACTCATGCAGCGCCAACCATCAGAGGGAGAAAGCGCTTGACAGAAGATGAGCAACTGGCTCAAGATGCAGAGAAAGTTGTAGGACCACCTACAGCCCAACGCAGGTAGAGACAGTCACCTGATCGGTACACTGGATACATGGCTCTTATGAGCAAGTGTGTTGTGACTGAGGCATCCTCTTTCGAGGAAGCTGTGGAGGATCCCGCATGGGTAGACGCCATGGTGGAAGAGTATGATTCTATTGTCAGAAACAGTGCATGGGAGATTGTTCCTAGACCGGAAGGGAAATCAGTGGTGGGCTCAAGATAGATCTACAAAGTTAAGCAGGCAGCTAACGGGAGTGTGGAGAAGTACAAGGCAAGATTTGTTGCCTGAGGCTTTTCATAGATAGAGGGGATCGATTATGAGGAGACCTTTGCATATGTCGCAAGGTATTCTTCCATATGGACGATTCTTGTTCTCTCAGCGTAGATGGGATGGCACATTCATCAGTTGGATGTGGAGACTGCATTCTTTCCTAGATGTTGGAGGAAGGAGGATGCTACTTCAGTGGAGGTAGTGGATGCCACTGGTTACCAGTAGTTGGTGGATTCGCATGTGTGTAGGCTCAAGAGAGGCACATCGGGATATGGATTGGATGAGGTGAAGCTATGTGGCTTCATGGATGCAGATTGGGCAAGGAGCTCAAGAGGCCAAGTACATGGCAGCAAGGGCATCAGGTACCATCATATCAGAGATTGTGTGCAGCGAAGGATCATGTTACTTTCATACATTCCAACGGAGGATCAGGATGCTGATATTCTGACGAAGGCTCTCACCAGGAGAAATTCGAGTACCACCGAGGCAGGATAGGGGTTGCTGATAATCCATATCTTGTCGAGAGGGAGTGTTGAGATTGCAACAAGATGATGGAGCTTAGTGAAAAGAGTCGCCTTCACTAAGTGGGCCCGCAGGCTATTTTTGGCGCAAGTCTATTTTTAGACTATGTCTATTTTTAGACATATGGATCATGTCTATGGATTGCAGGTTGCTGTTTATGGATGATTGATCAAGTTGGGAAAAATAGATGGACTTCTATTTTTGATGAAAGTGTGAGTGATCACAGTGTGAGTGATCAAGTCTATTTTTAGACTGGCTGTCAAAAATAGAAAAGTCAAATATTATTATCTCACAATAATATTTGGACTATAAACTTAATCTTATTCTCTTGGAGCACTTCAGTTTGAGCTACAGAGGTGGCACATGCAGCTGTCAGAAGGAAATACGCTTTCTTATGAGTCAGTTGAGTTGTTGCATGCATGACTTCAGTTAGAACTCAATCAGTTGATTTTGGTGGAGTTGATTGTGGAGTTGATGGAGTTGTGTTCAGTTTAGCTTTGTTAAACTGGTTGTATTTAGTCTAACTGGAAAATAGACTAGAGATGAGTTGGGTGAATTAGTTATTAATTAATTCACAAGTTATTAACTCATAATACAACTAATGAATACATCAGTTAACTCAGTTGCATATCAGTGCATGTTCAGTTCAACAGGGACAGGTGGTAGAGAATCAGATTGCTATCAGTTGTGACTATAGTTGTGCACCAGATCTTGCACAATCAAGGGATTGAGTATGCCAATGAGTTTGCCCACGTATTTTCCCACATTTGAGCTTATGCTCACGTCCACAAAGCGTGGGTGACTTTTTTGTAGGTGCAAAACGAGTTTGGTGAGCCATTCTCATCAGTTCTTGAGTAGGTATTGAGCAGTGGAGGCAGGCAAGCAGTGGAAGAGATTTGGAAATCAGATCTGAGCTGTATTGTGTGTAACAGAGGTGGAGATACTTGTGAGAAGTATTATGCTGTGTAATGTTACATGACTCAATCATTAATATACAGATAGTTGGGGTTTTTAGCGAGATGCTTTCCCCGGGATACATACTGTGTTAATGTGTGAATGCTCTTGATGTTTTACTGTTATTGATGATGCTATATTGATGATCAACGTAGAGGAGCTTATGTATTGTGTATGTTTTCCGCAATAGTACATGATTAGGATAATCTCCATTGAATATGTGTTAAATTATTCAAAATTTCTACAATCGGAGGAGGGGAGCTTCCTAGGGCTAGATCGAAGCTTTCACGCAGTTGGGAGATTAGATCTCAGGACTCAAGCAGTGCTAAGGCCTAGATCTGGAAAAAGATCTATCTTTTTCGTCGTGGATCCTTCTTTCCATGGATCAGATGCATATGGTTTCCTAAAGGCATGGCCACTCCATAGATATGTTTATGAGATCAAGGCAGAGATAGACTACTTCAGGCCATTGGTGAATAGGAGCAAGTGCCCAGCAAAAATCAAGGGGGCAAGGGCAAATCAAGTCAATTTCTTATTACTTGCACCCGGGATAATGGAAGTCTAGCACCGAGGTAGTTTATTTGTATGTAGATCTGATGCAGATCTGGATGGGCCGAATCTAGCAAGTAATGAAGCCACTTTAGTGGAAAATAAAGATCTCCAAACTGGTTCAGGGCCGCAGATCACCAACTGTGCTGAGATAATTCCCAAGAGTTTTCAAATCTTCGTGAGAACACCCACAGGGAATACAACATTGACCTGGGTTTATGCCATAGATAGTGTAATAGATTTGAAAAACAACATTGCCAATGAGATCAGCTATCCGACTGGCAAGCAACACTTATTAGCAGGGGGTAGATCGCTATAGGATTTTAGATCCATAAGGACTACAAAATCAAACCAGGATCTACAATCATCCTCAATATGAGACTATGAGGAGGTGTAGCAACCAACAAATCAATAGAAGGAGGAAGTAAATCCAAATTAAATCGTAGCCCAGATCTACACTAGTAGTACAGAAGTGAAGGAACATATTACAAGAATATTTTACAAGGGGGGAAAGCTTCTCCAACAGCTCCAAAGTAGGTTGGATCAAAACCAAGTCCATACATAGTGGAGCAACTACAACACACTCTAGAACTAACAATCGATACAACAGAAGTAGAGAAGGTATGCTGCAACTATGAAAGGCTAGCCAGCATATGTCGTTTTAATGGATTTTGGCCAAAGCCCTTGGATCTATTTCATTGGATCCTCACAAAATGGTCTCTGGACTGTGAGATTCACCTCTGTTCCAAGGGGTTTTTTATCGTTAAATTTCAATCATCAGAAGTCAAAGATCTCGTGATTCAGGAAGGACCTTGGTTTTGGGGATCTTCGGGTCTCTTTATAACTCCATTGTTCTCGGAATTTGATGCAAACACATTTGTTGATTCTAAAATGCCTGTATGGGTACGTCTTCATAATCTCCCTATCCATTTCTAGGACCAAAAGGTACTCGCAAGCATAGGCAACACCATAGGCAGATATATTAAAATGGATACACAAAGAATAGATGAAATAATTTTTACTTTTGCATTCATATGAGTGGAAGTAGACCTCAGTAAGGGATTACTAGGAAGCATAAAACTGAAACAAAAAGACTGTAGCTGGATGCAGTCATTAGATTATGAAAATACATCTTTCAAGTGCAGAATATGTAGGAAAATTAGACATCTCCAAAATACATGTCCAAAATACAAAAATAACAGTCGCAGAAGCAAGAAAATCGACAATCAACAAAAGAGATGGAAAATTATCCATTTATATTTGGATGAGGAGGAAGACTATGAAGAGGAAGAACCCGTTGCAAATGAAAACAACCAAACAGAAACTCAAAAGAATTTTACACAAGAGCCTATGGAATCACAGTCTAGAAAGAATTCAACTTCAATGGAAATAAGTGGAACCAAAAGGTAGCATTCATCAGACACCTCTGATTCAGGCAAGGAAAACCGCTGACCTGGCGATCAAAATCCACTTCAACTTGTTCCAATAATTCTTTCCCAAGGAGAATGGAGAAAGGTCAAGAAGAAAAAGGGGAGGAAGTCATGATCCCCCCAAATGTCAGCTCTTTTGTTCTCGTTGTGGTCCTTTTCACTTGAAGTTTTCTCTTTATTTTTTCTTTTATTTTTTTTGTTCCCTCCATCTTTGATAGGCACTGGGCCGAAATTTCCTCATATGAGGAGGCCGTGCATCTGCTCAGTGGTTTCTAAATGTTCGGCTAGACTGAATGTTCTCATCTAGTGAGCTCTATGATCAGCAAGTTATATAGCAAAATGAATGCTTCGACATATACTATGTAACTTTTTATCCTAGTAATAAAAAGTTCGATTTTTTCTTTGGAAAATGACATAGGAGTCAGGGCAAGGCTAGGTTAGAAAAACCTCCATGAAAGCCCTCCATGAAGGTATAATCATTAGAGAGATTAGCTTATTGAAAATTTTCTTTGAAATAAGCTCCTCTACATCTTTAATTTTCACCTTATGCCATCTCCAGAATGTATGTTTTTTGGCTGTATAAATATTCTACATGCATCCACCATATATGATTGATTAAGTATTCTATATGACTACTTAATTATCATGTATTCTCTTATATTTGTTTGTCAAAATCTCCAAAAATCATGTTATTTTATCAAACTGGATGTTGGCACTTTGACCAAGGACTCTGCAAGAGAGGGATTTATTCATGGGTGGAGATTGTGTAATCCTCAACAACCGCCCATGATAAATGATAGATCTTGCCATTGTGCTCCATTGTCTGCAGTCTAGTGTCAGTGAAAAAAGTTAAAAAAGGCCTTGTAAAATTTGAGGGAGCCCCCTCTAGTTCAAGGGCCAGCTTGAACCTAAAGACCAGTCAAGTTGGTTTCTCGGCGGAGTTTCGCAGCCAAGAACTGCCTATGAGAAATAGGTACAACACACCTAGCACTTAACAATCTCTTCTATGTTTCCATAATTGTGGGTGGCATAGAAGAGTAAGTCCATGTGCCTCACCAACTCAGGAAAGTGATATATATGTTGAATGTCTTAACTTTCTCCCCTGAAAGTGGAAAGCTTCTATTCGTTGGTACTACTCAATGTCATAGTCTGTTCATCTGTATGTAAGACAATCTAGTTGATGATGTCTGCACATGGGAAGGTGGGGTACTTCCATGCAACCTTGTATAACCCTGACTATTAGATACTAAGATAGACCTGTCAATCCTCCAAATTTGCTTCAAAGTCCTTTACAAAAGTGTCTTTGATCTGTTTCCATGTCAGTGTTGTTCCCTCCTCAATAAACAACTAAGTATCTGCATACACTGGTAAATCAACTGATGTCTACTCAACTTTTTCCCCATTACTACTCTTGGTGGTTTCCTTTAATGTAGATCTCTTATATTCCATGTTAATTGTGACTACTGGAGAGATGCTCAACAACTGTTGTACCTATGGGATGGAGAGGACTCTCATGGCAAGCCAATGTCAGTTTAAAAGAAAAAGAACTTCAAGGAAAGTTCAAGCAGTAAGTCGGGTACTAGATGTGAGGGATTGTACAGTTTTTCTTAACGATGGCTAGATGACTGTGAAAACTGTACACTGTGTATTCCAATCAATCAAGGTGGATGCTTGATTATGGAAACTATGGCATGCATAATTTAGAGTGGGAAAAGGCTTGGGAGAGACTGTGTATTGCGTAGTCTTAGTAGCCAAGCTAGGAGGTTGTCTCCTAGAACTGTGTAGTGTGCATTTGGATCCATCTGAGGCTGTGATCTATGTAATTCCATAGGCCAAGCTTGTGGCTTGAGCCTCTAGACTGCACAGTGAAAGTTGTGCAAAGTGATATTAGGACAAGGGAAACCCATATATGCACAAGGGGAGTGTGAAAACAAGCATATATAAGAGATAGTGTGAATTTGAGTGCATATATGACTAAATGTAGATGCATGCATGTGAATAAAGTGTAGCACTTGATTAAATGGAAGGAAGACCAAGAATGAGAGGAGAGTCACCACATTGGCGACCATTGGTGCAAAAATAGAAAATCTTATGCGACACTTGGGAAAGAAAATCTATAACTTGAAACAACACATCTACAACTTAAAACAATTTAAAATGCTAGCAAACATGAAGAGAAACAAGTGAAACAACACTCACACAATCCAGACAACATAAATTAATAGAAAAAGTGGTAAAAGACGACAAAAACAAAACTCACCCAAAAAAGTGATGATGATCCCATCGAAGGCTCCTTAATCTCCTTGGGAATGTTATATCTCCAAGATAGGGTGTGAAAATGAGCTCTAGCAGCACCAATTAAATGGATTTGGATAAATTAGGGTTTATGACGTACATGCCTAAAATGAAGGAAAAAGCGACACTCGAAGTAAGTTTAAAAAATAATGTAAGTGCCTTCTTTGGGATACTAAAAATAGATCTTGATTTTTTAGGGATGTTCTTTGATTTCTTCTTTTTATTTTTTATTTTCCAGAGAACATTTCCATGCACATTATCGTGAAAGACAACATAGTTATGGGAACTGGGCAACTTTTTGGCTCAGTGCACTACACAATTTATGAGCTCAGTGAGGGTTTCTCAATTTCCAGGATAAGGGATGGGATGCCCCCTCATGACTGCGCATTTCTTGAGTGCAAGGCTCACTTGCATTTCCCAACAACAAGGCTAGTTTCCCTCAAGAATTTCGCAGTTTCTGGGGGCAAGCCTAGAACTGCTAAGGGACCAAGTAAGGAGATGATCTTATGAGTTAGAAAATACTGTAAGAAGACACAATCCAAACTAAAAATATAAGTCTCAGTCAAAGAATGAATACCTGGATCAGTGCGAGATGAGTTGTGCTTATGAAGGAAGACTCAAGAATCGAAGCATAGGAAAACTTTCAAAGGGTGGTTGTAGATGCTACAACATTGGTGACACACTAGTAGAATGCCATTTCTATTCATGGACCTTGTCTCATGCAAAGTGAGTCTAACTCTTCTTGAAATATTTTTCAGTTCTTCTATTACCATATATTCTTCACTTAGATTGAGTTAAATATGTACTCCCTATAATTCTCTTCGTCAACAACACACATACCAAGTGAAGTCAAACTAAGTTATTTTGAATGGGGATGAGGAGTATATAGATGCACAATTAAAATAGAGTGTCAAAGTTTTAGTTTCACCTTTGGTGTTTCTCTACTGCCAATAGGCCTGGACAGTTCCCTGACGGAGTCATTTAAGGAAGGCAAGCATTCCTCCATTGCAAGTGATCCTAGACAATACCTTGATGGAGTTACTTGCTTAACGTCTCCGCGGGAAGACTTTCCCTTATTTTTCCCTCCATTTCATTTTTTCATTTCTAGTTCAAATAATTGTGCATAGGAACTTTTTATTTCATGAGGCAGAAGAGGGATCCCTACTTATTGAGAGTAGAAGAGGTTGTCCCTTCAGAGAAGGATATTTACATATACCTCTGACATACTTGTTGTTAATGTTTTCCTCTCTCCTTACTCTATTTGACTTAGTTGACAAGGTTTAACAGAAAATAGAAAACCGATTAGAGTAGGTGATACTAGTTAAGAGTGCAAGCGTCATGATTTCACCATGACTCTCTCTGACAGGAATGCATTCTCCATAGGGGTATCATCAACTAGAAGAAATGCAAGATTCACATAAAGAGAGGGAATAGACAGATAAACAAATGTTAATAGTAGTACAAGTTCCTATTGAAATTCTCCCAGCTTGTCTAAGAATCCAAACATGGTTTCATGTGAAAACTAACCTACAACTATAAAAGAAAATAGAAAAAGGAAAGAAGTGGGGTAAAGAAATAAAAAGTAAAGCAAATTAGGAAACAAACAAGAAAATAAAAAAACTACTCCTACTCCTATCCTAATAAAAGCATAGGCCTACTTACGTAAAGTAATACTTATAATGCACCCATCAGTGCATTGGTTGGCCTATGTAGGTGAGAGCATGAATGTAAAAAAAATATACAAGAAAACCAACAAACAAGAAAGATAAAAAAATACAAACCAAAATGTTCAAAGCTTGAATGAACCCACAGAAAAGTAAAAATGAAACGTGCTTGAAAGGCACTCTACGGATGCACCATGGTGTCCTAACACATTGCGAGTCAAAAACAAGCATGTAGGCACTTTTGAACTTGAAAAACGAGCAAACATGAAGAAAGAAGAAAAATTCCATTTTGGAACAGTTCTTGCTACGTGCGACTCCTCCAATGATCGATGGATAGGATCATGCGATACAGATGGAGGATGTGAAAATTGTAAGAGAGAATGATTTTCAATGTCAGCAAGAGAGTCATGAGGAGCCTGGAAAGATTCAACACATTTCTGATCAGAAGTCTACGAGAACCTAACATAACCATCAACTCAGGTTGAAGTGCCTCGATAGCTTTGGGAGGTTCCAATTCATCAGAAGATGGATCATCAAAGACTGGTGGATTAGAAATATCAATAGTGGAAAAATTAGAATCGTGATCAAATGAATGAATGAAAAGATCATGAAATCCATGATTAGAAATTTAAAGATCATGAACAGGGGCATCCTCATGATCTGATGAATCATAAAGAGGCGATGATGGGAAATGAGAAATTTCACACTCTATGTTTCTAGAAAGGTAAGCTGAGAGATTGGGAGGATTAGGGAACACAAATTTGTCCTCTCCACATTCAAATTAAAAGTTGGCATTGCACGTGTTCTATGAATGATCGAAAGTAGAAACACATGAAAATGAATTTTCACAAGATTGAACAAGAATGAAAAAATCATGGAAGATGTTAGGATAGTGTAGAAGAGGTGTGGATGGAAGGAGGTCATACTTCACCTTAGATTCTTGTTCAAATTGCCACACATACTCATAAAAAATTATATCACAGGTTGGTTTTTCGACACCAACTACATCCAGAACTTGATCCTCGTGAAAATCAGAAGACAAATCTGAGACAGATGAAAACAACACACTGAAATATGGAGGATCTGAGGCACCGAAGTGTGGAGGATGAGGAGATATCACTTCAAAATAGTCATCGGAGTTGCAGTCCAAATCTGTGCAGAAATTTTGAGCAGGTGGCGTATGAGGAGATGGCAGTAGATCAACATGTGTATTCCCAACTTCCCCCACCTTGACCTATAGAGCTAGAGTTGTTTTATGAGAAGGAGACAAAGGGTCACTTGGAACAACATCCTTGTACACCTAATATTTCAGAGCTCTAACACTAAGGTATGTTGGGAGAGGTTCGAAAGATTCTAACTCATGTGGATTTTTAGAAATGTGATCAATTTATTGAAATATTCCAGCCAAAAATTCCCAATCAAATTTATCTTATAGAAATTCAAAAAAATAATGAACAAAATTGTCATGAAAATATTGAAGAGATTTGTCAACTTATTTTCGCAATCTTAAATTTTTCTTATTAAGGTCTTTACAATCATAAATAACGAAAGCACAACATGATTCACTAACAAACTATTTGAAAGAGTGTATGGTGGTTGCAAGAAATGTGTGACACCATTACTTTGTGCACCCTTCGAAGGTGAGAGGAAAAAAACCACATGAAACATCCTTAAACGAGATGTCATGCCTTTCATAGAAACCAAGAAAATAAATTGTGTGTCTGAGCAAGGTTATTCCACCCTCATCATTGAACTTAAATTTAAACAAGTCATTTAAAATGCTTGCCCTCACTTCTGTATTTGCAAAGTTAGAAAAACATGTCAGATTTATGATTTGGAATGAAGTCATCAAATGTGTGCAGAGATTCAAAATAGACTTCAAGGGCTTAGCTTGTCATCTGGCCCTCCTTCTAGTGCCAGAAATGTTGACGGTGTTGGACCTACAAACATTTAGGGGATCTCCTCGATATGAATTACCAAATAGACCTCACACCATTTGGAGTAGGAGTCCCAACAATAGGTGGTAATGTAATTCCTTGACTATGGAAATACATAGAGGAAAGTATGATAACTTTGGGTAAGAGAGATTTTGTGACCCTATCAAGAGTCCAGTGTGATGCATGAAGGTTCCAACACATGAAGGGAACAGGAAGTGCACCCCCTGGAAGTCTATAATAGTACGCAGTTTGAAAGGAACACATGAGTGAAATGACATCTCAGGCTAAATTTTCGAATAGTCCACAAATTAAATTTATGAGTTAATCCAACAAAAAACATTCAACAATATTCATAAAAATTCAAACAAAATAGTTCATAAGCATATGTGTAAGTTAAATAACATATATTTCCAATACAACAAGAATAGTCCTACTATATTAAAAACATATGCGTGAAAGCATGCTAGCTCTGATTTTATTATTATTAGTGAAATTTCCATCCATGCATACACCATTGACAACCACTAGCCCCAATAGTGGAACATTACAATCAAGATCACCTACTCGTCCAAAGAAGTATACTCGCTCTACGCTATGGAGAAGTCAAGGCTCTCCAATATACTCCCAATCTGTTTCTAAGCCTAAGCCTAACCAAAATCTTGGCTCCCAAAAGCCTCATCTATGAGTTACAAGGTTTTATTTATAACAATAGGGGGTGACTCTCCAACTCCCCTTTGTGACTATTGGACTACCCTCATGACTCTTCAAATTCTTAACTAAATGAAACATTACATTACATGGTGAATTTTAATATTCCAATATTAACACTTGGGATTTCAATTACAACATAATTACAAATAATATTACATTTTCCACTCGTACCAATATAAGACCAAATAGGGTAGATACACCCTAAAAAGACATAACATTATGATTCTGAAGTTTGGGGCAATTCCAACTCAACAAAATCCACTTGCTTCTTCTCAGTCACATATTGGTGCCAAGCTTGGTATTGTGTGATGGTGTCACTAGGCAGCTTAATTTTGTCTTTCTAGAAGTGGACTCTAGCCTCCACAGCATTCGGGTACACCATCTTGGAACTTATATCCAACTCATTCTAAGCCATGAGCAACATTGTCTTGACCTTGATAGGACCACCGATGAGCTTTTGCATGTTGTGTAGTGGGATAACCTTGTATAGTGGGATGATAAAATGGTTAGTTATCCTTCCCATTACTCCATGATAACTTTAGTCAGAAATAAACTTTAAATAGATGTTCACGGTAGTCTCTCATGGTGTCCATGTCTAGTTCATGCTAGGGAACTGTTTTTGTGCACAGATTACATCCAATAAATATGGGGGCATACAGAACCTTTCTTGCTCATTCTTGTGTGGATTCTGAGCCTTAGCTACATGGAAATTCAATTGTTGAGACAAAAGATCTGACCAATTAAATGTTCTCCCATCACTCACCAACTAGTCCAGTAAGACTACCTAGCCTTCAGGAAAGGCTTATACGCTCTCTTAACCATATATTCTACAAGAAAACATGATCAAGAACTGGTAAGCCTTCCCGAGGGACTTTGTCTTGTACATATGGGTGGATGTTTGTTTGAACTTTTATGGCTCTTTCACCTAGTGCTTGAAAATGTCTCATTTGTTCACATAGTTGTGGGTGTCATAGAAGAGTGATTCCATGCGTGTCACTAGCTCGGGAAAGTGATACATCTGCTAAAATTCTTCTTCCCTCAAGGTGGAAAGCGTCTTCTAGCTAGAACTGGTCAATGTCATAGTTTATTCATCCATATGTGAGGCAATCTAGATGATGATGTTTGCACATGGGAAGGCGGGGTACATGCATGCAACCTTGTATAACTCTAACTGTCATATACTAAGATAGACCTATCGGTCCTCCAACCCTGCCTCAAAGTCCTTTGCAAAATTGCCTTTGATGTGTTGCCATGTCATTTTTGTTCCCTTCTCAATAAACAACTGAGTATATGTATACACTGGTAAATCAACTGATGTCTTCTCAACAACTTCCCCAATACTGCTCTTGGTGCTTTCCTTTGATGTAGCTCTCTTAGATCCCATGTTAACTATGACTGCTGGAGAAATGCTCAACAACTATTATACTGGTGGGATGGAGAGGACACTCATGGAAAGAAAATGGCAGTTTAAAAGAAAAATGACTTCAAGGAAAGTTTAAGTAGCAGCTCAGGCACTATATGTGAGGGATTGCATAGTTTTTCTTGACAAGGGTGATTGGATGACTATGGGAACTATGCACTATGAAGCTGCAACATTCAAGCTGGAAGCTTGATGACTGAAACTATGCAATTGGTATTTTACCCTGGGCAAGAACCCGGGAGAGGTTGCACATTGTGAAGTCTTAGTATCCAATCTAGGAGGTTGTCTCCCGAAACTGTATAGTGCACATTTGGAGCCAACTTAGGATGTGATCAGTGCAATTCCAGAGGCCAATATTGTGGCTTGAGCCTCCAGATTACATAGTGAAAGTTGTGAAAAGTGAGATCGAGGCAAGGGAAACCCAAATCTACCCAAGAGAAGTGTGAAAACAAGCAGATATGAGAGATAGTGTGAATGTGAGTGCACATCTAACTAAGTGTAGATGAATGCATGCATATGAGGAGAGTCACCGAAACAATGAGCATTGGTGCAAAAATAGGAAATCTGATGTGACACTTGGGAAAGGAAATATATAACTTGAAATAATACTTATGCACGTTCAAACAAGTTAAAAAGCCAACAACCAAAAAGAGAAACAAGTGAAATAACACTCACACAATCCAAATAACAAAAAGTGACAAAAGATTTGGCAAATCACAACAAAAGCAAAAATCACCCTGAAAAGCAATGATGATTGCACCGGAGGCTCCTTGATCTCCTTTGGAATTCTATAGCTCCATCAAGTTTGAAAATGATCTCTAGCAACATCGATTAAATATATTTGGACAAATTAGGGTTATGATGTGCATGCCAAAAATCAAGGAAAAAGTGACACTTTGCAGAAGTTTCTAAAAATAGCGCAAGTGCCTCCTTCAGGATACTAAAAATAAATCCCTATTTTTTAGGGATGCTTTTTTCTTTTTTATTTTCTATTTTTCTAGGGTAACTTTCCATGCACATTTTTGGGAAAGAAAACGCAATTTTGGGAACTAGGCAATTTTCAGGCTCAATGCACTACTCAGTTTCTGAGTTCAATGAGGGTTGCACAATCTATGGGCTCAATGTTGCACTGCCAACTCATGAATGCACATTTCTTGAGTTCAAGGCTCAATGGAAGTCAGGATTGCACAATTCCCAACAACAATGCTTGTTGTCGTTAAGAATTACACAATTTATGGGGGCAAGCCCATAACTACTGAGGGACCAAGTAAGGAGATCAACTTGTGAGTTAGAAAATAAACTAAATACATAGACAGAAGCCAAACTGAAAATATAAGTCTTAGTCAAAGAACGAATTCCTATGTAAGTACGAGATGAGCTGTTGTGGTTACAAAGGAAGGTTCCAAAATCGAAGCATGGGCAAAATTTTGGAGGGTGGTTGTAGCCACTACAAAAGAAGTTCAATGCATCTGATGGAGGACTGGGATTTCAATATGAGGAGTAGAACAAGGGTGATGGTAGGAATCCCTTGCAGTGTTTGACTTGTGGAGGATAGCACCGTAGTAGAGATTATCCACAACATCATGGTGATAGACCACATATCTATAGTGCTTAGGAGGCATAGATAGTGGGGATGTTGGAAAATGTATTCCTCATATCTATGTAGCATTGGACAATAGGCAGGAATATTACTAGGAATCTATTATCGAGATGGATGGTAAGCTTTGTGATCAAGTTGTTTCTATTTTGATTAACCCTATCTCTAATTATTGTTATGCCAATCTTGACCGGGTGGATAAGTGTGGTTTTAATAAAGAAGTGCATGCATAATCTTGGTTAGTGTAGTTGGCATGTGTACAAAGAAGAGAGTTCATCATTGGGTAAGAGATTGTGCATTTGAGTTGAATGGTATGCCTACCTTAGCACATTTGAATGTATTACCGTTGTAATCATATAGTATGCTTTTGTGTATGGATTGGCTATATCTTCACAGGACCAAGGTGGATTGTTATGACAAGGCTATTGAGTTCTTGGATGACAATGGGGAACAAAGAATATTGTAGGGTAAGAAGAAGGCAACATCGATTAGAAAAGTGATAGCTATGCAGGTGAAGCATAATCATGGGAAAGGGAACGTGTAATTTGAAGTGCATATTTCTAGTGAAAAAGGTAAGGAAGTTGAGGATGTAGATGTCTTGAGGAGGTATCTAGTGTTACAACAGTTTCAAGATGTGTTTCTGGAAGAGATTTCAGAGTTTCCACCTCAGAGGGAAGTGTATTTTTCTATTGAGCTGGTACCCAGGGTAGCCCCAACATCAAAGAAGCCATACAAGATGAGCAAATGAGAGTTAATGGAATTGAAGTTTCAATTGAAGGAAATGATTGACAAGGGATACACTCATGTTTTTTGTGAAGAAGAAGGATGGTACTCTCAAGTTATGCATTGATTATAGGTAGTTGAACAAAGTGACCATCAAGAATAGGTATTTGTTGCCAAGGACTGGTGAATTGTTCAATTAGTTGAAGGAAGCAACAATTTTTTCGAAGATTGATATGAGATGAGGATACCATCAAGTACACATAAAGGAAGAGGACATCTACGAGCCTTCTTTACGGACCATGTATGGGCATTATGAGTTTTTTTTAGTGCCATTTGGTTTGACTAATATTCCAACTAACTTTATGTGCTTGATGAATAGTGTGTTGCACCCTTATCTGGACAAGTTTGTCATTGTATTCATTGATGATATATTGTTACATTCTAAGAATGAGGAAGAACATGCCAAACATTTAGTAGCAGTATTGAGATTATTGAGAGACCATCAGTTGTATGTTAAGCTTTGTAAATGTATTTTATTTCAAACATAGATACATTACTTGTGACATGTGGTTTCCAAGGAAGGGATAACAGTGGATGCAGAAAAGATAAGGACTATCATGCAGTGGGCAGCTCCTTGGAATGTGGATGAGGTAATATCATTCATGATATTAGAAGGTTATTACAAGAGGTTCATCAGGAAATTCTCATATATTTCTTATCCAATTACATTGTTGCAAAGGAAAGGTAAGAAATTTGAATAGACAAGGGAATGTGCATCTAGTTTTGAGATATTGAAGCAGTTGTTGATGAATGCTCCATTTTTCAAGATTGCAAATCTGGACAAAGAGTTTGTGGTATGTACAGATGCTTGCAAGATATGACTTGGTGGAGTCCTCATGCAAGAAGGATACGTAGTATTCTATGAATCAAAGAAAATAAATGAGAACGAGCATAATTATCCGACAGATGATCTTGAGTTGGTAGCGATCATCCATGCATTGAAGATGTGGAGGAACTATCCTCTCGGTAGGATTTTTATACTAATGAGTGATCATAGTGGATTGAGATACTTGTTTAACCAACCGAATATAAATTCTAGGCAAGATGGATGGTTGGCCATGGTCAGTGAGTTCAACTTTGTGATTAGGTACATCAAGAGAAAAGAGAACATGGTTGCAAATGCTCTTAGCAGGATAGTAAAGGTAAATCACATAGCAGTTATGAGATCCTACAAAATATATTTACAAGATCATGGCTTGCAGGCAAGACGCTGAGATGATAGGTATAGGGAACTTATGCACAGGTTACAATACAGAATAGGTGAACAGGATGTGGACTATTGTCTCACAACAGATGGCTTGTTCAGATTTAAGGATGGGATATATGTGCTAAACAATAGTGAGAACAAGAAGCTTATCTTGAGGGATTTTCATGCTAAGCCATATTTACGTCTCCTGGGATATTAGAAGACATGGAAAATGGTGAATAAGTTCTACTATTGGCAAAACTTGAAGAAATAATTGGTAGAGTTTGTGGCTAGGTACTTGGATTGTCAACAAGTAAAAGTAGAGTGTAAGCATCCAAGTGGTGTACTATAGCCAATTTTGGTTCCAGAGTGGAAATCCATCGACTTCATTAGAGTTTTTCTGAGGACATCTAGACATCATGATTATATTATGGTTATGGTTGACATGTTGACAAAGGTAGCACACTTCATTCCAGTGAAGTCTACTTATTCAGCTAATGATGTATCACATGTCTTCATCAAAGATATAGTGATATTTCATGGTGTACCAAAGAAGATCGTATTAGATAGAGATGCCAATTTCACTTCTAGGTTCTAGAAAGAGTTGTTTGTAGGTTTGGGTTCAGAGTTGGCCTTCAACACATCTTATAATCCACAAACAAATGGACAGACAGAGAGGGTCAACAAGATATTGGAGGACATGCTGGGGATTTATGTGATGCATCAACAGTGGAGGTGGGAAGAGTATCTTCCACTCGTTTAGTTTTCTTACAACAACGGGAACCATGAATATTTGATAATAAGTCCATTGGAGGCACTCTATGGATAGAGTTGGAATAATCCCGTCAGTTTGAGTGATCCAGTTAATAGGTTGTTGATATGACCAGACATGTTGGCATAGATGGAACATGAAATGTGGGTAATCAAGAAGAATATGAGGGAACATGTGTACTTGTGTATCAATCCCAAGAAGAGATCCTTCAAGATTAGATCATGTGCCAAGCTATCACCTCAATTTTTCAACCTTTTAATATTCCTTAGAGGATTGGAATAGTAGCCTATCAACTTGCATTGCCTTTGACAGTGAAATTCCATGATTTTTTCCATATGTCATTTCTTAAGAAGTATGTTAAATACGATTATCACGTAATTGATTGGTCTGTATTGCAGTTGGAACTAGTAGGAGCATTCCAGCCAGAACCTCAATGCATTTTGCAGAGAAATATTCTCATTCTCCAGAACCGAACAATCGAGCAGGTTAAGGAGCAGTGGAAGCACTTTCAACCTAATGAAGCTAGATGGGAGATGGTTGATCAGGTGTGGGTTATGTATCCTTCCCTATCCATTGGTTGAGTGAATGGTGTTGGCATATGTTTTGGTATATTTATATATGTATATGGATGTAAATATTGCCATGAGATATGTTATAAATCTCCAATAAGCGGTATGGGTTTTCCTCTCATTATGGTTTTCATGTTGTTATGTTTCTTATGTTGGCTTGATTTCGAGCAAGTTGTTCATTGTAAATATTGCAAGGAGCTAAGTTATAAATCTCCATGGGAAGTATGTTTTTGTTTTTAGTGGTCTTGTTGGTTGTAGGTGTCATTGAACATTGAGGAAAATGTTCCCCCAAGGGGTAGGTTTATGTAACAACCTTGGTCAAAAATCCATGTAATAAACTTAATAAGTGAAAATAATAACCAAGGTCATGGGACCTGTATTCCAAGTTGAATGTTAGGAAAAACATAGTGATGGGGATCACTTGTGATTAATTAATGGCTATGGAAATTGGTAAAGGCAATGTAAAAGGATTTGAAAAGGCATGAGATATTTATTGGCATTTTATTTATGAAAACAATGGAAAATAGGAGAAAATGGAGGTGAAATATCACAAGTTTAATGTGAGGAAGAAAATGAAGGAAAATAATGGAAAATGAAGAAAATAGAGGCCTCATTAATAAAACTTCTTCTTAGGATAAGTTTGTAGCTTTTTGTCCGTTTAGTTTTGGAGCTCTCAATCTCTACTCTCTCTCTCATACCCTTAGACATTTATAGTTTTCTTGGAGCACCCTTGGAGTAGTGTGGAATTCTTCGGATTTGGAGCAAGAAGGTAAAACAAGAGAAGGAAAGCACAAGAGGACATTGGGATAAACAACAATAATGAATTTTTCTTGCAGGTAACAAGTTGCTAAAAATAGCAACAAGAAATGTTAAAAATAATATTTAGAAATTCTAATTTAATTTGTCCTTGAATTAAAATAGAATTAAATTGAGATTCTATTATCTTTTTCTTGCTTAAGCAAGAGACATCCTTCTATTAACTTAGGTAAAAAAATATTTTACACATGTTACAACAAATGCCCGGAGGGACAAACTCCTACAAAGGGTAGCAAAAATACCCTAAGTGCCGAAAAGAAACCTCAAAAAAACAGACTGAGACAAGGTCTAGATTGCCCAAAACTAACGGGAGAGCTATCTTATAACAATCTGACAGTCAAGATCAATCTTTGCAAGGGCACACTTCTAAAAAAAAAGAAAAAACCTAAAGTTTCCCGATCAACGCTGACTGTTGATCTTCTTCTTCTAATCCAATAGCTATAGTCCATATCGCACGGCTTAAAAAGCCCATTGAATACCTCACAATGAAGGCAGTTTACTTTTTTGGTCCTCTGCCACATGTTGCTTCTTGAGTGGAATTGTTGGCTTTTCCTTAATACCGTCTTTGGTTTGGAAGGTGCCCGATGAAGGTGGTAAACCATTAGTTGTTTTATCCTTTCAGCCCCACCAACATGCACACCAAAAGGTGATCGTTGATCTTCCCTCTCTAGATCTGATGGCCACAGACCAAATCAAACCACACAAATGCTCGCAAAAAACCCTAAAGTTGCATGATCAATGCTGGCCATTGATCCTTTCCTTATGATCCAATAGATGGAGTTCATATTGTGCAGCTTAAAACACCTGTTGAATACCTTGCGATGAAAGCGGTTTGCTTTTCTAGTCCTCCGCCATGTGTTGCTTCCTGAGTGGAATCACGGTTTTTCATTAAAACCATATTTGATCTGGAAGGCACCCGATGAAGGTGGTAAACCATAGGTGGTTTTATCCTTTCGGCCCCACCAACTTGCACACCAAAAGGTGGCTAATGATCTTCCCTCTCCAGATTTGATGGCCACAGAGCAAATTGGACCACACAATTGCTCACGAGATACCTAGCGATGAAGGCGGTAATCATTGTCCATTCACCTCCATGCGTCTCTTGCTGAATGGTATTGCTTGTCTTCCGGGAAAAATTCTCCCGGGACAGAGGTTGCCTGAAGCAGGTAGTATGTCTCGGGCAGTTTTTAACCCCAGTAATCTCTTCCTTTAACACCTTCGTCTTCCATGGGATCATTCCTCCTGTGAACATATATCTGCCTCTATTTCTGGAAGCTCCCTTAAAAAACCGACAGTGCGTCTCCACTAATGGGCCATCTGAAGTGAACTTATCCGTCGTTTTCATAAAGAAAAATTATTTCTCTTGATTTTTCCTGATACTGTTGTCTGTCGCTGAGGGCCTGAGATGAGTATTCCTCCTTCAACCTGTCATCCATTACCTCCTCCCACCAGCGGCACAAGTCTTTATGCTTGTTTCGAACCCCTCATTGGCAAGCAAGTCCGCAACTTTGTTGGCTTCCCTGCAGACATGCACCAACCTAAGAGTTCTCAGCAATCTTAAGTGTGCTTGGATTCTTT
This sequence comes from Pinus taeda, assembly GCA_000404065.3. Taxonomy (NCBI): domain Eukaryota; kingdom Viridiplantae; phylum Streptophyta; class Pinopsida; order Pinales; family Pinaceae; genus Pinus; species Pinus taeda. The sequence continues at coordinate 191,892 of APFE031156798.1, forward strand.
TGTAGACTTGCAGAAGCCGCCAATGTCCTGTGATTTTCTCTAGTGCAGCACCAACATTTATCCTCTTCACTGAGTTAATGACTAATTCTGAGTCAGCCTCAATGATGACATTGTGAATTTTGTACTTGAGTAGTATTTCCAAGCATAATTCCATCGCCATGAGCTCAACCATATTCTTGGTATTTTTTCCTCTATAACTGTGGAAGATGATTTGTATGTTTCCTTCCTCATCCCTCATGACCCCTCCATATCCAACTTCTCTTGGATTCCCTTTTGATGCTCCATCATTGTTAAATTTTAAAAATCCATGTGAAGGGGGTTGCCATGAAGCCTTTTCTGCTGTGGTATTCTTGCTAATTTGCATAGAACCTTGAGGGGGATGAACCTTGAGCTCTAACTTATTCAATATTCTGGCTTCTCTTTGTTTGGTGGGTTTGCCAATGGCTACACCTCCCAGGATGTGAACAGTCTCTTTGAGTTGTTTAAGGATTAGCTTAAGGATGTTTCTCATCGAACTCGCTTTATCCTTGAAAATCCTGTTCTTGCGCTCCTTACAAACATTCCATATTATGAATCTTGGGACCAGCATCCAGGCAGAGTTAATGATCTCATTATCCGAAAAACATTTCCACCATTTTTTCAAAGTAGCAATGATGTCATTTACATTTCTATCTATCTCCTCGAAGACTTCTCCCACCTAATTCCAAAATATTGTATTTAAAGTGCATCTATTCAGGAGATGATTTGTAGTTTCTTCCTGTTGCCTACATAAGTGACATCTTGAGGGGCCAACAAAGCCTCTTTTTCTTAGGTTATCCCATGTCAAAATCTTGCGCTGTTGAACCAACCACTTGAACAGTTTGAATTTCATCCAATGAGGATTATCCCAGAGTTCTTTCCACGTCTTATCAATGTTTGGAAGGTTAAGCCCTGAATCTATCCTTTAGGCCTCCTTAAGGTTGAAGAGACCTGCCTTGTTCTTTCCCCATCTTAGTTGATTGTCCAAGGTTGAGGTCAAGATTTTCCTTTTGTCTTGTTAGTGTCAGTCTTAAGCCCTCCATCAGTGATTAATAGCTCTTTGCATATGCATAGTTAGGTGTCTCATCAGTGTCAACATTGCATCCCACTAGGCATGCCATAACACTGAATGGAGGAGCAGGTCTTTGTTCCCTTCTTGGCTTTGCTGGATGAGGTCATACTACAATGTAATTGAGTCATACTTGTTTTTACTTTTGTCTTGAGGTCCCAGGTCTTAGGTCTAGGGTTTTGAGTCAAAATCACTTCAAGGTCATGAGTCAAGGTCAGTAAGTGTCTAGCGAGCCAGAAGGAGGTATGTACATATGTTTCATGGTTATTTTCATCAGTTACAGATCATTTTATACCTTGGATTTAAAAACCCTGTTTTTAAGTCCAAGGTCGTGTCAAATTTGTAAAAAATAAAGAAATTCTCAGAAGTTTGCAAAAGTGCCGGCAACAACCCTGGTTCCTTCTCCACAGTCCATCAGATGGTCAAACTACAAAAAGAACGGAGTCCAACGCATCAAAAGAGCTCATTTCAGGACAAAAAGACTCTAAACAGTGTTAAAAGGAAAAGCAAATTGAAAACATCAGAAAGTGGGTTCTAAAGTT
>APFE031156805.1:8543-19900 GCA_000404065.3 Pinus taeda
TTTTGGAAAGATCATGCAAAGAGAAAAATTACCAATACTTGGGAGAAGCTTGATTTTGAGATTTGAGCCTCCAAAAGCTCAAAATACATCAAAAAAAATGACTTTCTGCCCACTTTTTGAGTTGCAGAAAGTGACCTTGGGAGAAATGGTTTTTGAGGGGGCAAAACAACTCCAAATTCAGAAATTTCACTTGGGATGGAAAGTAGACAGGCCAAGCTTTCCAATGAGCTATCTTGCACTTGATTTGGACCAGTGGAACCCACTCAAAAGTTGCTGCAAAGGTGCACGGATGTGAGAGCCAGGGGGCGCGGATGTGAGAGCTAACTTTGCCAAAATTGACTTTTTTTGTCAAAAAACACTGTTTTGACTATGGTTGATTAGTTTTACTTGTATATGATGGATAAATGTAATATTTTCATGGCACTTTGATAGATTTTACCTCTCTTTACTCTTCTAGAAGCTTCCTTGATGTAAAAAGTGAATAATTAATGCATGAATTAGTTAGCTAAGTAATAGAGGAAAGTTGTTGAGATGCCTATTATCTAGTGCTTAGTTTGGAATTAGTTCAAACTGCTCCTAGAAGGATGAGCTCAACCCCTAGAGGCAAGGGAAGAGGTTAGCTTGCCTATATTATGTGTTTTCTTAGTCATTTTGAGAGGTTGGAAGGTTGGACTCTTGTGGGAGAAATTTTCATTGTATATTGTACATCTATCTTTGCAATTTCAAGAGGAAGAAGGCCAGGGTTTTGCAGACATCCTTGTGGATTCTTGTGGATTGTAGTGTTGATGGTGTGTTCTCTACATGTTATTGTAAGTTTGTTTATGTATGCTACATCTCTCTTTTGCTTCTATTTGAACAGATGAAGTGGTAAAGTTTGAATACATGCTTTGACATGCTCAGCTTTTAGTTTGTTCAAAATTTATGTTTTCTGCTATCTAGAGAGGATTCAAATAATTGTTTGCCCTCTTTAGCTCCTTCTCTATCATCCCTGATCATCCATCTCAGATTAAGGCATCAGCACTCACTCCTACCTTGCCCCAAAGATCCCCCTGCAAAAACTGTGCTCAATCCCCGCACCCTGAATTGCACTCCCTTCAAATTGCCACCAAAAAAAAACCAAAAATCTTTAAATCAATCCCCCTTAATCAATTTACTAGCCTAAAATCTTTATTCCTAATTGGGTCAATTCATCATATTGAAAGATCTACCGAACCTGACCCGAGAGAGCCTTCTCATACCTCGTAGGGCTAGCTACGAGGTGAAATGGTTTGATGTAGCCTTGAGAGTTTGTCTATCTCAGCCTAGGTGAATTCCAAGCGCTAACAAAATGATTAACAGGATGTACAAGAAATTTCTCGAAAAGGTTCAAAAGAATGGTATCAAAAGAATCATCTGTCAAATTAGATCATCGACAACATAAATGAAGGAATTGGATCCAGAAGAAGTCGACAACTTCGTTCATCACAACAAGCCCATCTTTCCCTTTTAGTGACTTTTGAGCCTAGCAATTTTGAGGAAGCTAGTCAAAATGAGCACTAAATAGAAGCTATGAATGAAGAACTGGATCAAATTGAGAAGAACGACACTTGGGAATTGGTTCGACGACCAAAGGATAAAAATGTTATTGGAACTAAATGGGTCTTTAGAAACAAATTGAATGAAGATGGATAGGTTACCAAGAATAAAGCAAGATTAGTTTGTAAAGGATATGTACAAGTTGAGGGAATTGATTTTGAAGAAACATTTGCTCCCATTGCCAGAATGGAAGCTATCAGGATGTTTCTCGCTTATGCATGCTCGAGAAAAATCAAGGTCTACCAAATGGATGTTAAGTGAGCCTTTCTAAATGGTGAATTGGAAGAAGAAGTTTACATTGAACAACCCGTAGGTTTTCAGCTCAATGACAAAGAAAACTGTGTTTGCAGATTAAAGAAGGCACTATATGGTCTCAAGCAAGCTCCTAGGGCTTGGTATGACCGTCTTGATAGGTATCTACATCAACAAGGATTCATGAAAGAAAGCTCTGACAACGATCTCTATGTGAAAGTGGATCAAAATTACCTAACGGTTATCGAGATATATGTGGATGATATAATCTTTGGAAGCAATGATGACAGATTAAGTAAAGACTTTGCCAGAAAAATGCAAAGTGAGTTTGAAATGTCTATGCTTGGCAAGCTAACATACTTTTTTGGGCTTCATATTTCTCAACAAGATAAAAGAATATTTATATATCAAACCAGGTACATCAAGGAAATGCTAAAAAAATTCCAGATGGAAGATTGCAAGCCAGTCCTTACCCCCATGATAACAGGTTGCAAGTTAAGCTTAGAAGGTTTGTCAAAGGATGTGGACCAAAGATTGTATAGATCCATGATTGGTAGTCTCCTATATGTGACAGCCTCCCAACCTGATGTGATGCAAGCAGTTGGAAAAGTAGCAAGATTCCAAGCAACACCAAAAGAATCTCATATTATTGCCATCAAAATAATTCTTTGATATCTTAAGGGTACATCTGAATATGTTCTATGGTATCTCAAAGGAAATGATCTGGTTATCCAAGCTTATACAAATGCAGATTGGGTAGGAAGTGTTGATGATCGTAGGAGTACCAGTGGAGCAACATTCTTTCTAGGTGGTTGTCTTGTTTCATGGTTAAGTAAAAAGCAGTCTTCAATCTCGTTATCCACAGTAGAAGTAGAATATATCGCGACAACAACTTGTTGTACACAAGTTCTATGGATGAAGCAAACTTTGCAAGATCTTCAAGTCAATTTTGATGAGCCTATTCCCATCTTTTGAGATAACACCAACTCCATTAGTATCTCCAAGAATCCTGTGATGCATTCCAAAGAAAAGCACATTACAATTAAATATCATTTTGTTAGAGAGTAGGTCACTGGAAGGAATATCAAGCTTGAATATGTTGGCACAAAGGAACAAATTGTTGACATCTTTACCAAACCATTACCTCGTGAAGCATTTGAGTATATTTTCCAAAAGCTTGGGATTCTCCCAAGTTTTCATTAAACTCTTTCTCTTATCTACTCGAGTAGAAAGGGGGAGTGGAGGTGTGTACATGCCTGTAGGATCACTGTTTGTCAGGGGGGTTTACCCTCTGCCATTGATGACAAAGGGGGAGAGAAGGCAATAGGAAGAGGTGTCATGACCACAGGGGGAGTACTTGTGTTGCCATCAATGCCAAAGGGGGGAATTGTTGGTTAGTGGTTGTGGTGAAAGTGATTTTACTATGGTAAAATTAATCCTACATGGTGTATTTCGATCCACCTAGTTAGAAATGGCTACGTGATCATTTTTTGGTGAGAACATATTGCCCCCCAACGTATGATTGTTAAGAGAAAATCGTATGACCGAAATATGTTGTAGTTTACACTTCCATAAGACACCAAAAGGGAGTCAGAGAGAGATAGAGAACTGAAGCAATACAAGGAAGGACAAAAATGGAGGGGGCGAGACCTACTAAATTGATAAAAGTCTCCTTTTATGTTGCAGTACATGATCTCAAATGAGGTGAGGTAGGCATGCCCATACCTGCCGAGATAATTGCGTACATATAATAATGGTGAGCCCAAAAATGTGGCATCAATGGGCCAAAAAATAATACAATGGATCCCATATACATAATGTGCCTGGAAAGATATAGGCCAGGACTGAATACAATAACATCTAAGTACAAGAGACATAATTCCCCTCAAGCTGACATGGTGAGCAGTGGATCACAACCAAAGAAACCCTACTGAATAGGAAAGGGCTCTCTAGACCTGAATGGATCATCTGAAGGATACATGCATGTTGTGGACGCTAGAAGTGGCGGAAACTGAACCCATCACATCTGTGAAACTACATTTGAGGTTGGATCAACATCTATAGACATCTGGGCACGTGGGGGGTACCTGAAGGGCCACCCCCTCATGAGGTCTGTAACATCTCGCACACACCCAAGAATCACTAGGACAATCGTCTAGATCACTGAACCGTCAAGTGTATGATTCTCAATCGTGCAATAAGGAGTTGGCGTCGAGCACGTGAGAAACAACCAATTCAAAGGGAAATGATGATTCCCTTTGCTTGATCCGATGCACCGAACAAATATGAAAGATGGAACCAAGTTACACCACCTTCTAGACCACTCTTCTGGAATAAACATGCTGAAGTCAACATAAGAGGGCCCACCAAAGTTAAGGAAACGAGGAATCCTTAACAAAGGCACGAGGTATCATAGTAGAGTGACTAATGGACTGACACCAGGGATGATGATGGAAGGAAACAAGATGAGTGGCTCACTGACAACTTCCCTTGTCAGAGCATGATATGTATGGTTGACCTAGTAATAACTAACTCAATTCTTGAGGGGATGGTCAATGACACAAACAGGGGTTCGACAAAGACAGAGTAGTAGAGTTGTAGGCCAAATATGAACATAATGGGATGGATGTGACATAATGATGTATGGAACACTGTAACTAGACTCAAGGGGACTCATAATAGACTCCATAGATACAAGGGTGACTCATCTCGGATGTTCTGAACAAGGGTGACTTTGTGATGCTGCCACGTATGGAATACCCAAAGAGGACCATAAAAAAATGAGTAAATGATGGTCACTCATGACGAAAATCAACACGTGAGTCAAATAGTGCTAAGGTAAAGTCGTACTAGAGTACATGTTGTTCAAGTGAAGAAATTCGATTTTAATTGGTGGCAAAGTGAAACCTCATGGAAAAAATGGCTTCTTGGTGAAGTGTCAAATTACCAAAAACAAAGGGAGACCCATTAGAGAACTCGGTGAGATATTTCCAACGGTGCTAATGGTTTGTCAAATGAAGCTATGGTTTGGTTCCAGTGGGTGACAAAAAAACTAGGGTTTTTCCTATAAAAGGGCTTTTTGCCCCAAATCCAATTCATTTTCATAGTGAGTTGTGGATAATTTAGAGAGGAGGATAAGGCCCTAAATCTTGTAGAGATCATAGCAGAGAAACCGACCGTCAGAATCAGGACCTGCAAGTTGTAGGTAGGTGGCCTAACCTTACTCATCATTTTCAGTGGATTAGACTTTCAGATTAGGGCTTCAGTTCACTATGGGGAACCCCAAGCATCCTTATGGTCGCATCACAATTTTGGGGACCTGTTTTACATTTTGGAACACAAAACCCGGGCTCAGAAGTGCGTCTAACACAATTTTGAGGGTAAAAAATGAGTTCTGGGCTGAGAGGAAAAGCAGGATTGGTGGTCTGTGGTACGCTGAAGCTAAGTACTAGACATGCATGTCTTTGACTTTGAGTTGATAAAACATAATTGTATTTTGTAGGTATGACAAATCTAAAGGTTGTATGACGAGAATGAGATTTGGAGCCCCTCCTTGTTGAGATTCAGGGGAATCAAGCAGTGAGAGGGATTTGGCTAGATATGGCATGATAAAGTTCTTAGAGAACCCTTTGATGAGGGATGGTGAGCCCTTGCTTTTGAGGATTGTGAGTTACTGGGAGCTAGATCAGGAGACCTTTGTAGTGCAGGGGCATAGGACTGAGATCACGATCCAGGACATATATTTTTCTGACAAGATTGCACCCCTTGAGGGTGGTAGGGGAGATACATCTAGTGTTGCCTTGTGGGAGGCATATAGGTGAGTTTGTTGATTGTCATTGTGTACTGGGGGTTCGAGCAAAGGGAATGACCTTTCATATCAGTGACTTAGAGAGACTTGATACATGAGCTACACTTGCAGTATTGTTGCAGATCTTCGGTAGTCATGCCTTCCACCATATTACTGGGGGGAAGATGATGTTGGTGGAAAGTTGGTTGGAAGGGATCTATTATGGGTGGGCCCAAATTATGCTATCATCGATGAAACGACAATTGACACTATACAGGTGGAGGAAGAATGATAATTGTTCTTTTGGGACAGTGTTATTCTCACTCTTCTTTGAGAAGATCCCCATTATCCGACCTCATGTAAAGATCCATGATGGGGGACACAGGAGCCCAAGATGCGCTTTGGGGGTAACTACTGTGACAAGGTGGAGGAGGGGGAGTTAGACAAGTGTTCCAACCTGAGTTTTTGGCTCATTGGGACCATATGACACTAGACATAGACGATTATCCGTATAGTGGCATGAAATATCAAGGGGATTCTGACTTACCACTTCCAACAAGACGAGCATGGAGTCCAGATGGTAAGTGAAAGGTACTATATATTACGCATTTATAGTTTAAGAAATATGTGATTGTGGTAATGATTTCTAAACTTTATGGTATGCAGATATAGCACCAGTGAAGCCGGTAGGATACACAAGATGAGCCGCAACACTTGGGGCTATAGAGTGGGGTGAGGTCACATCACAAAAGAGACCAGGTAACGATGCTCGACTGGAGGATCTCTGAAGTAGATTCGATGTGCTACTAATCGGTGTGACATAATACGGGTGGCATGAGTCAGAAGATCAGTATATAGATGAGTGCACTGGTCTTCCCTTAGAGTGGCAAGAAATCACATGGTGCATTGCTATGGAGGGTTAGGAAGTACGAGACCTATGGGTTGGTGAGATGGAGCCATTGGCTTGGAAGCCTCCAAATGATAGTGATTAGGCATAAGGACATGTGGATCCTCGTTTTGGTTTTGTGATAACATGCAAATGATCATGTCGGATGTATTTAGAGTAGTGGACTCAAAACATTGTATTATGATACATATTTATGGTTATGCATCTTTGTGACAATTGTGGTTCGCCATTTGTTTATGTGATGAATGTCTTCTTGTATTTGCATGTGATAAATGCCAATCTAGAATGTATTTGTAATGGAATCTACATAGTGATTTTGGGTTCAAGGAACATGACTTGATGTAATGGATTCACATTCACGTGCCAAAAGCTTAACTCGTAGATATTTTCTAAATAGGATAGGATTATGCACATGATAAACGTTGTTCAATTGCATGACAAGTAGTAAGGAATCAAGACAAACAGGAAGGTGAAGGATGCGACAATCAAGGGAATCAGCTAAAAACCTATCACAACATCATATTCGACCTAGTTATTGGTGGCAGATCCAATGCAAATTCCATTGAAGTGGACTAACAAATGAAAGGGGTTGAAAATGGCCCAAGTTGTCGAGGCTAGATTCGTCATGAAGAGATTTGCATGATCAACATAACTGATATAAGGTGTGTATGATGGATCCATCTGAAAGATGCAAGAAGATAATGTATAAGATGGTGGGGAATGCAAACTACCTACATGCAAGAAAAAGAAAAAGATACACACATTTGAATGGGAAATACTATGGGTAAAATTTCTTGAGGTAGGGTGCATTTTGAGGGTTGGGAAGTATTTCTCCTTCTAGAACCTCCAAAAGTTATGCCCCTTTGCCCAAACACTGTGTGGAAATGTAATGGCCACAAGGTGGATGTGGTTCAAATTCATGGGTTCGAAGTAAGGGGTCAGTGGACCAATCGACCTCACCATGGGTGCAGTCTTTGGACTCCACAACATATGGATCAAGGGTTTGTTGCAGAAGAAAGTACACACGATCGTTCATATCATCCCATGAATAATCAGGGGTGGTCATGACTTCGTCGAGGTACTGAAAAGGGTTGCTGGCAGCAGTGCAACACGAGAGATGAAATTGAAACTCTGATCTTTTGAAACTCACAACTAATATTATACTCCACCCAGATCGAAAAAATTATGATGCAGTAAGATTTGGGAATATTTGTTCATCCAAGAATGGGATAAAAGGGACTACATCCATAAGTGAGATAAATGAGGAAGCTAAGGAAATCCACATGCTGAATTAATACCTCCTGAAAGACTAGACTCTATGCATAATGCTATACTTAAACAGAGAAGTTGGAGTTCTTCGAGTGTGTCACCAAGTGTCGTCACTACGACAAATGCCCTCCAAAATTTTACCTACACTTGAATTTTGGAGCCTACTTACGATCCCATGATCTGTCACCTCAAGGTTTTCATGGTCACTTCATGGTCAATTGATGTTTTATGAGATTCTAACTGTCAAACCCACTTGCTTACACATGCTTAGCCTTTACATGCATTCTCAAGTGCACCCTCTTCTCGTAAGCTCAACAGTCAAAATTTACCTTTGAAGACAAGAATTTCTCAATCCTTGATAGTAGTCACTGCACAATATATGAGAGTAGTGCCTACACAATCCCTAGATACAGTGACTGCATAGTTTCTAGTGACAATAAATTTGCAACTCCCGATGATAGTCACTGCGTAACTTGGGATGACAATGACTGCGCAGTTCATAAAGACAGTGATTGCACAATTATTGTTTACATCCAGTGCACAATATTAGTTGACAATGAGAATGCAATCCAGTGAGATAGTCATTTGCTCACTCAGAGTTGCAATTGTATTATCATTCCAATGAGTATCTTCAACTATCGCTTTTATGCACATTTGCTTTCATAAGTGTCGCTTTCACTATTGTGATTGTCCTTTTTCTTTGCTTTCACTTTTACAAGTGTCAATTTTGTGTTCTCTTCACTATAACATGTTTTGTTTTCACTTTATTTAGCTTTTGCAAGGGTTATTTTCACCTTTTCTTACTATCGCGAGTGTTACTTTTGATTGTTTTCACTCATGCATGTGTCGCACTTTAGCGCACCACAAGAGGCATCCCTAGTGCATTCTTTTGTATTAGTTGATCATATAATATTATAAGAATATGTGCTAGACACTCTCCCACAACTTAGTGCACTTTCTGGTTGCAGTTGACACTCTTGTTGTAACTTGTATTCTAAATGTTACAAATTTGTGTTTAAACTGTCGCACATAGAAATAACTTTCACTTTGTTGTCACTTCAAGGTATGCATGGTGATTTTGAGTTCTATAGTGTGTGTTGATGTTATCTGGGTACGAGATCATTTCAAGGCGTCAGGATAGGAGGTAACTCCTCAAACTGAATTGTGTTTCTTCATTAAGATTGCTCATGGATATAAGGAGGGAGTGACTCTTGGGCTTCACCTCCCAGTGTCTCTTCATATTCCTATTCTCCATTATTTACTATTTACATTATTTACATATATTCACCCAAACCAAATGATTAGGTGTCAACATTCCCCCATTTAATCTGAAGGGATGTTGGTTAGTCCAAGCATCATTCTCAACCTTTCAAACTTTTCTCTTACAAGCGCTTTGGTGAATAAGTTTGCAATCTGCTCATTAGTGGAACAATGGCATAGATGGATTGTCTTGGCCTCAGCATGATGTCGAATTAGATGGTATTTTGTATTGATGTGCTTCGTTTGATCGTGGAACTTTGGGTTCTTGGCCAACTTTATTGCAGAGATGTTTTCAATCATGAGTGTAGTTGAATGCACTTCTTTCATCCACAATCTTCCAGAATTTTCCTGAGCCACACAATTTCTTTGTTGCCTTGGCTGCTACCATATATTCTACCTCTATTGTGGAATCTGCTAGACTTGATTGTTTGCGTGATCTCCAGGAGACAAATCCTGATCCAAGACTCATAAAATAACCTGAAGTAGATACCCCAATTTCTTTGCCTCCATCGAAGTCTGAATCAGAGTATCCAATCAAGCTGAAGTCACCCACTTGTGTATACCTACGTCCAAAGTCTTGAGTTCCCTTCAAGTATTTTAGAACTCTTTTTGCAGTAGACTAATGTCCCTCACAAGGATTTTGCATAAACTTGGAGAGGATTCCAATAGAAAATGAAATGTCCAATCTGATAATAGTCAGGAAGTTGAGACTTCCTACAAGCTGTCTATACTTTGTTGCATCCTCAAATTCGTTTCCTTCAATGGATGTGAGCATTAGGTTCTATTCCATTGGAGTAGTTAAAGGATTGCATTCAACCATGCCAAACCTGTTCAACAGATCTCCAATGTACTTCTTTTGAGAAAGGAATATAGACTTTGGATGTTGAGTTACTTCAATACCAAGATAGTAGTGAGCATAGCCCAAGTCAGTCATTTCAAAGCCTTTCCTAAATTACTTCTTTATGGATGCAATGTAGCTCTCATTGTTCCCTATCATCAAAAGATCATCTACATATACCACAAGATATACAACTCTTTTTCCAACTTTCTGTTGGGTTGTGTTATATTCTTTCCACGACTAACCCATGAAGTTAACTAGGGGGTTAGAGTGGGGGCGGAGCCCCCCTTCGTTGTGCCGATTGTGTGGCCAGGGGGGGTCGTAGGGAGTTTGAGGCATACCCGTAACCCCACTTTATGGGGTCTAGGGCAGCGCCCCATAAAATTTTGGTTTTGGACCCTACGTTAGGATGGGTGGACCCACCTATGGTTTTGTGCATGATTTTCACACATGTTTTTGGACGCGATGGTTTTCGGTCCATGGTATTAGATGCTTCGGCATGTATAAATATGTATTATAAAATTGAAAGGAACATAATGAAAAATCAAGCTAGTAGTCCTGGTTTTGGAATCCAGGGGAAAATCTCTGTGTATATGTGTTTTATGTGTTATGCTCTCGCATTGTTTATTTTCTGTGTTTTAGAATTCGTATGCAGGTAATTTTTGTATGGGGTTAAAGCCTACATTTGGTATTAGAGCAGTTTTGGCTTCAAGGAGACGCCTTTGTTGCTGAGGGGTTTCGCTCGGGCCTGTGGCAGACCCTGTTCAGTGGGATATCATCGAGATCGATTCTGATGGTGAAAGAAGATGGCGAGCAGTGGAAAGATAGAGATCAAAAAATTTAATGGAGATGGAGGATCTATTGGTGGATAAAGATTAGTGGATTGTAGTAGATCCATGTACTAAACCAACGCGAGTGTTCGATGAAGAATGGAAGAAGTTGGATCGGAAGGCAAAGAGCAAAATACGATTGTGTGTCTCAGATTCAGTATTGCTGAATGTATCAGGGGAAGCTACAATGAAGGCTTTGTGGGACAAGTTAGGGACTTTGTACCAATCTAAGTCTCTAGTGAATAAACTGTTCCTGCAGAAAAAGTTATATAACCTGAGGATGAAAGATGGAGACTTGGTGACAGATCATCTGAATGCATTTAATTCTGTGGTAAGTCAGTTAGCATCTATTGATATTAAAATTTCAGATGAAGATAAGTGCATCAGTTTGTTATGTTCTCTACCAGATTTGTGGGATAGTCTGGTTATTGCAATAGGTAGCAATGCAACTGCCTTGCAGTTTGATGAAATAGTCTCAGCCTTGCTAACAGAGTAGATGAGACAGAAAAATATGGACAAGCAGAATGGTGATGCCTTGTCTGTATGAGGACGGTCCCAGAACAGAAACAAAAATAAGTCATCGAGTGGAGATCTAAATCTAGAGGGAGATCTAAATCTCCAGGAAAACCTATAAAGGTG
>APFE031156805.1:27329-141955 GCA_000404065.3 Pinus taeda
ATGGCTTTGTTGATGCAGACTGGGCTAGAGATCTGGATCAGAGAAGATCTACAAGTGGGTATGTGTTTAACCTATTTGGAGGTGCAGTCATTTGGATGAGTAAGAAATAATCTGTAGTGGCACTGTCAACTACAGAGGCAGAATACATGGTAGCCACTCATGCAAGCAAGGAAGCAGTTTGGTTGCAGAGATTGTGTTCAAGTATGGGGTTAGTACAGGAAGCTATAAGGATAGACTTGACAGCCAAAGTGCAATTTTCTTGGCAAAGAACCCCACATATCATTCAAAGACAAAGCACATTGACGTTCAGTATCACTTTGTGAGGGATATGATAGAAGACAAAAAGATGTTGCTGGTAAAGGTGGACATTTTGAAGAATATTGCAGATGCATTAACAAAATATGTGAGCTCTGAGAAGTTCTCTTGGTGTAGAGAGACAATGGGCGTTTCAGGGTTGGAAAAATGACTAAGCTCTCTTGTGACTCCCTGTGGAAAGAAAACAACAAGTGGGAGAATGTTGGGTTGTGTTATATTCTTTCCACGACTAGCCAACGTAGTTAACCGGGGGGTTAGAGGGGGGGCGGAGCCCCCCTTCATTGCGCTGATTGTGTAGCTGGGTGGGGGGGGGGGGGTCATAGGGGGTTTGAGGCGTACCTGTAACCCCACTTTATGGGGTCCGAGGCAACGCCCTGGAAAATTTTGGTTTTGGACCCTATGTTAGAATGGGTGGACCCACCTATGGTTTTGTGCATGATTTTTGCACATGTTTTTGGACGCGATGGTTTTTGGTCCATGGTATTGGATGTGATGGTTTTCGGTCCATGGTATTGGATGCTTCGACATGTATAAATATGTATTATAACATTGAAAGGAACATAATGAAAAATCAAGTTGGTAGTCCCGATTTTAGGATCCAGGGGAAAATCTCAGTGTATATGTGTTTTATGTGTTATGCTCTCGCATTGTTTATTTTCTGTGTTTTAGAATTCATATGCAGGTAATTTCTATACGGGGTTAAAACCTACACTTTCTTGACAAACAAAGTTGCATCATCAAGATCATAATGTTTGAAGTTGAGTTTCAGAATATGCTTCATTAACTTTTCATACCAGGCTCGAGGTGCTTGCTTGAGGCCATGCAAGTATTTCACAAGTTTGCATAGTTTATGTTCTTCGCCCTTCACAACAAATCCTTTTGGCTAGGACATAAAAACATTCTCTTTCAGATCTCCATTCAAGAAAGTACCTTTTACATCCATTTGATGGAATTTCCAACCATTCTGAGTTGCCAAGGTAAAGAGTGTCCATATGGTAGCCAATTTTGTTGCTGGGACAAAAGTCTCCTCATAATCAACACCTTCCTTCTGTGCAAAACCTTTTTCCACAAGCTTGGCTTTGTGCTTGTCAAGTAAGCCATCGACTTTGTACTTGTTCTTATAGATCCACTTGTAGCCAATTGGTTTGGTTCCCAATGGAGGATCAACCTACTTCCAAGTGCCATTCTTTATCAAGGCATCATATTCATTTTGCATCGCTTCTTTCCATTCATCATGAGAAGCGACATCTTTTAAGGAAGTTGGTTCAAAATCTATAGACAAATTCAATTCATAATCATATGAAACATCCATATGAACAAGTAAATCAAAATCATCTACATCACCTCCATTTTGCCTGGTTGAATTTCTTGTTCATGTCTTTCCAACCTCATAAGGATGAACACTTTCAAGTGTCTTTGTCAGCAATTTTGAGGACCTTCCTGAGGTGGCCCAGGCTGCTCAGTTGACTGAGTTGGGATTGAATCAAGATTGAGTCTCCTAATTCTATCAATCACATCACTCAAAGTATCATCAATGGTTGGAGCTTCATGTGGGGGAGAGAGTGCTTTATAAGAAGATTCGACAGATTGATCTAGTATAGGAACCCTCCCTTGAAGATGTGGAATCTAATTATCAAATTCTTGAAACGATTTTGCATGTACGAATCTATCCAAGTGACAAAGTTGGCGCTCAACAACATTGTCATCTTTGGAAGATTCAAGAAAGATTACATCTCTAGATACAACAAACTTCTTATTAACTTCATCATAGAGACGATATGATTTGGAGGTATTTGAATACCCCAAGAAGATACACTTACGACTCCTTGCACCAAGTTTGTTTCTTTGTTCCCTTGGTATCAAGGTATAACAGGTGGAACCAAAGATCCTGAGATTCTTTACCAAAGGAATATGGCCATACCACATTTTGTAAGGAGTCTTCTTTCTAATAGCATTATATGGACATCTTTCTTTACATACACCACACATAGAATTGCATCAGCCCAAAACATCAATTTTAAATTCTTGAAAAACATCATGGAACATACCATATTTAAGATTGTCCTATTCATTCTTTCAGCTACTCCGTTCTGTTGGGGATTATAAGGCAAATTTGTTTGATGTTTGATCACATGTTGGTGAAGATAGTTTTCAAATTCATTTGAAGTGTATTCTTTTCCATTATCAGTGTGAATAGAGCCAATATGAGATTGTGCATAATTTTGAATCCATGTATGAAAGTTCTTGAATGTTTGAAACACATCAGATTTATTCTTGAATAAATAAACCCAACGCATTATGGTGTAGTCATCAATCAATGTCATCATGTATTTATTTCCATTTGCAGAAGGAGTAGGCATTAGACCACATAAATCTGAAGGAATGAGTTCAAGTTTTCTATGTGCTCTGGAATGTGAATCATGAAAATACTATTTTCTATGCTTTCATAGAATACAAGCATCACATTGCTTAAGTTTCCTAGGAATTGTAGGCAAACCAGTAACACCATTTTTCTTCAACAAGCGAAGACTGTCATAGTTCAAGTGTCCAAATCTAGCATGCCATAAAATACTTTATGGAAATGTACCTTCAGCATAATGAGAATTATATGAGAAGTTTTGTGCACGAGCAAAGGTACCTTGCAACTTCAAAAGTCTTTCTTCTTCTATCCCCATGATGACTAATGAGTGATGTGATTCTTTTCTAACCGCAACCTTGCCATCAAAAATATGAATGGAGTGTCCTTGCTGGCAGATGTGAACCAAGGAAAAAAAGTTTCTTCTCAACTTCGGGAGATATAAAACATCATCTAGAAGAAAGTCTAGAAGACCATGTAATTTGAGCTTGATTGTGCCAAGCCCTGATGGCTTGAGTTTTGATTTGTCTGCAAAGTATACAACTCCATCAGCATTGTCAGTAAATTGTTCAAAAAAATCTCTTCTAAAGGTCACATGGCAAGTTGCTCCTGAATCAAACAACTAATCATTTTTCCAAAAAGCAAGTGAAGCATTAAACAAGTCTTCAATTACTCTAATATTACAATGTACCACAACATAGTGAGCGGATTCAGGTGCTTTACCTTTCTCTTTGTCATTCGTCTTACCTTTGGCTTGATTTCTTTATTTCTTAATTCTGTCCCAAGGCAACTTACATGTAGATGCATCATGTCCATCTCTATTGCAATGTATGCAATGAAGATCAAACTTTTCTCCTTGAGAGTGTCTACCTCCTTGCCTTTGAAATTTCTTCTTCCTCTTCCTCTAAAATAATCTTTAGCATGATTCTTTTCTCTATTTGAAAGACACACAACTTCTTCAGAAGACAGAGGAGTTTTCTTCTTCCCAAAATATTTCTCTCTCTCAGCAAATTTCTTCACAAGGGAGTCAAAGGTAATCTCTTTGAGGTTTCCACTTGCTTGCAATGAATTAAGATAATTTGAATAACTGGGATATAGTGCCTTGACAAAATCTATGAGAGGAATGTCTAGTTGAAAATTAGTAGTTTTGATATCATGCATAATAGATCTTACTTGTGATGCTAAAGCAAGAGGATCATCATTTTTCCATTCAAGATTGAACTATTTAATCATCAATTAGACAACTTCAAGTTCAAAGTGTGAGTCATATAGTTCCTTCAACTTGTGTAAGGCTTCAAAAGCATTTGAAAATGGTGAAATATGGTGACTCACCTCTTCATTTATAGATGCTGCAATCAAGGATTAGGCCTTGTTGTGCTTGTTTTCCCAAACGATGATCTCCTTATCTGAGGAGGGATTTGCAGGTTCATTATCTCCTTCTTCGACACAAACTTCTTTCCACAACTCATAGAAAATGAGAGTGTATTTTATCTTTCTTGACCATTCAGGATAGTTATCTTTTCTCGAGAGAACTACTCCAACAATAGATATCAATGAATGCATTTAAAAATGTATATTGTGTAAATATACTTTCTTGCCAATAAAAAAAATTGCACTTGTGGTGGTTACACGTGTAAAAAAATTCAAGTCTTTTGTATAACATAGGTATAGTTAGGGAGGGTATTTGGCGGAGGGATAAATGAAATGGAGGTAGCATTATATGACAAAGGGAGGTGGGTTCGGCCCCCAACTTGATATGGAGGTAGCATTATATATGATAGAGGGATATGGTGGATACACGATGTTATATATGACAACGTTATGGTGGATACATGTATATGCTGGTGGATACATTGTTATGGTGGATACATGTATATGATGGTGGATACATCGTTATGGTGGATACATGTATATGTTGGTGGATACAATGGTGGCAACATAGTAATATGCAAAAAACATAGGTATTAAAAAGCGCAGTTAATACACGTGGCAACATAGTAATATGCTAACACATGTATATATTAAAAACACAATTATATATTGAAACAACATGGTATATCAGAGTGTGGTATGGTATGGAGTGGTGATACCACAATTTGGGAGTTGGGCGGTTTGTGGAGTGAGGGGGTATTAACCAAAGCAAAATTCAATGTATTTAAAAGCCTTCAATGAATTAAAAGCATACTAGCACAGAACTCAACACATATGCTGCATACCAGTCAATGAAGTTTCAGACTTCAACAAAGGCAAGAACAAAACCAACACAACGTATAGCAAGCATGGTCTTTAGCACACAATAGAAACGACCAATTCAAAGGCACTGAGCACAGTCAACACAACACGGTCTCAAAAATAGTTGCAACGTATACCATACGACTTTGTGTCAAATTGGTTAAGCACACTACCATTAACAGTGGAACTCATAACATACCATCCATACATAGAATTTAGTTGAACATAGTCCTTCAATGCTTATACGCACCCTTCACTGCACATTGGTATAGTTCCAACGTCGTTCAACACACAACAATTGAGTCTTGAGTCAATCCAAGGTAATGCATTGGTTTCTAAGTAGCAAGAATAGATTACGAAGACAGATAATTCGGCAATTCAGACGAATGCAAAGACTGATTTTATGGATAGATATGGCAAACTATATAAAAAATGAGCAGAAAAGAGTGATAGATTAATGAAATGAGACTGACAATATTTACAGGAGAAGGAGGAAGCTAAAAAAGGGTTGGTTTTGATACCATGTCAGGCCAGGAGGTAACTCAAATTGAATTGTGTTTCTTCATTAAGATTTCTCTTGGATATATACAAGGAGGGAGTGACCCTTGGGCTTCACCTCCCAGTGTCTCTTCATATTCCTATTCTCCATTATTTACTATTTACATATATTCACCCAATCCCAATGATTAGGTGTCAACAAAAGGCTTATTTGTTCTATCTTGTCTCATTGATCCCACACTTAACCATTTTTGGAGCATTATCTTTGCAACTTGCTCAATATTCAACCAATCTTTCTACCCCTTGGACCTACACATTGCACAATCTTATCTCATAGTGAAGCACCCTCGCCTCTTGGAATTGCACAGTATGCAATCACTTCCTCCAAGGACTATGCATTGTGCAATTATAATGCACAATATTTGCCTCTTGTCCTATAAAATTGCTCAATTCTCTCTCCCAATGAGTCTTCCACTGCACACTACGTAGTCTTAATCAACAGTCAGGCCTCAATGTCTTCCTAACCTGCGCAACTACGTAATCACCTAACTAATCTTTGTTGAACTGCACATTGCACAAGCATAATGGGCAAGCTTTCTCCCTTTCCTCATGGATTTCCTAAACGGTGTATTTTTTCTTCCATGTCCCTTAGTTATTATGCACTGTGTGTGTAGTCACAATGACTAGACTCTCACCACTGCCTCTTGCTCCTTCCCAATGCACAATTCCTAAGTCGCCTCCTCAATCCTGCACTCTATCTCGACTTAATCAATGTGTAGCATGAAACAAAATAGACTAGGATATTTTGGGAATGATGTCATCTTTTCATGAGTGACTCCTATTTTCAGGTACTAGTATCTTGACATGACATGATGATGCTCAAGGAAGATGCACAATTATCATGCAAAAACAAACTCGTGAAGTTGAAGAGACAAAGAGACTATCAAGCAAGAAGATGAAGGGACATAAGATCATGATGGAAGATTGAAGATCAAAATCACAAGACTCCATATCATCCAAGCTTTGGGAGGAGGAATATGTAACCTTATCATGAATATACAAGGTACATCATGTAACTAGGTTCAGTCATCATGTTTTAGGTCAAAGTCCCCATTGATGACTTCTAGGATTTATTCTGTATCATTAGAGTCATTTTCCATTAAAATAGACCCTTCTTGGGCTTTTGAATCATGTAAAAATAATTAATATTGAGTCAAATGTATTATTTGTCCCCTCCACACAAAGTCGACCTCAAAAAGATCAATTTGTCCTCAAGAAGGACAATTCTAACTCACTGGAAGGATATATATACAAGGTAGTTCAAATTCATTTGAAGCAATTCACTTTCTCTCTCATAGTTCGATATCCAGAAGTGGAAGATGGGAAATGTGAAGTTGAAAAAGAGCTGGAAAGGGGCTGAAAGGGAGTGCAAAATTTTGGAGACAAGAATAAGTCATCAAGAACAAAATTTTGGGCCATATATATCTCATTCGGGAGGAGTGTCTAGAAAGATTGAATTTTTTCTTTGTCTAGTCAAAGCTGCTACTACTGCTAGTTGTTGGGTTGAAGTTGCTACTGCAAGTTGATGCTTCTAGGTAAAATTTTTTATTGAAGGGTTATCATCTGTAAGAAGGATTGAGGGATGAATTGGTGTGGAGGAAGTCTCTGTTTAGGTCAAGAATCTTGAGACTTGGATTATCTCAAGAAACTATTGAAGGAAGAATTGTTGATTGGGTTTTCCTCTAGATAGGGATTTTTCTCTGGTTGTCCACCTACATATGTTGTCCTTGTGCTATTGTTTTGATAATTGTTTGATGAACTAAAATATAAAGAAAGAACGTAAATATAAAAGAATCACAAGTAATTATCTATATAATAAAATACTTATTCCTTTCTAATTTCCTAACGTGGTATCAAAACTAAGGTGAAGAAGGAAGAAGGCATTTTTGAGAAGCTATTGGAAGGAGTTTAAGGGATTGATCAAGGGAAGAAACTCACTATCTTCAAGGACAATATCTAACACAATAAAGAGTGAGAACAAATTGGAAGTATCATCAAATTAAATGACATGGAAGAAGAGAATTGACCTCATTCTTGAAAAGAACAAGTTCTTTGATTTGGTCAAAGGGAAAGGTGAAGAAACCTACCGAAGAATCTGCTGATGCAAAAAAAGTGAAGTATAGAGAGTAAAAAATATTGGCTATGACACTGATGGTAGAAAGCATAAAGGAAAATCTTGTCCCATACATTTCCAATATAGAGCATGCTCAAGAAATGTATGAAGCCTTATCAAAATTGTTCATTGTCAAGAATATTGGTCAAGTAGCAAGTTTGAAGAATGAATTGAGGACTACAAAAATGACAAAGGATGATACTGTGGCTTCCTTATTCGTAAGGATATCTAGAATTAGAGATGAAATTCAAGCCATAGATGAAATTGTACCAAAAAAGGAGCTAGTAATTACTGCATTATTGGGATTGCCACCTACTTGGAGTTCTTTTGCTTTAGGTCTCAACAACTGGAAAGAAGCCCCTACCTTCGAGAAATTATGGAATGCTTCCACCCTAGAAGAAATAAGAATCTCATTAGTATCCAACAATTAAGAATAAAAGGCTTCAAATGCATACTCTGCTTCTCACAAGAAAGGAACTTCAAGAAGTCAAAAGGGCCATGAAGGAAGGTCGATATGTCCAAGATAAAATGCTACCAATGTCATAAAATGGGTCACTATAGAAGTGATTGTCTTGACAATCTGAAGAACAAGAAAAGAAACAGAGACCAAGCCAATATTGTTGAAGAAGGATCTCTAAATAAGAATAAGCCCAAAGAACTTGATATAAGGGACTTACACTACTAAGTCCTTTGATCTAAGCTTTAGTTATTTCATTTTTGACTTCTAGTTTTTGTAGATTTAACATATTTTGGACAAACATTTTTGATTTGTTTTTAAGGTTATAGGTATCCCTCAAGCTTGGAGGGAGCCCTCACCAACTTCCAAAGATAAGCATCCTATTACCTTTTCATTTTTAGTTTTCTTTACTTATCTAGTTTTGCCAGCATTAAATACTAATCACGTTTATATTCATATTTTCCTTATGTAGGAAAACTTGTTGAAGACTTAAGGATTATGAAATAAGGCTTCACAAGACAAAAAATTGGAATTACAGGGTTTTTTATGAAACAAAGGTATGTCTTAAACTATAAGTTTTTTCTCTCTTAATGATATTCGTTCTTGATAAACTATTACTAACATCATTGTGTCTAGCTTTATTGAATCTTAAAGATTCTTGAATGGGTGATGCACCATTAGATAAATCTACCCTCCTCATATCTTTGATTAATCTTGTAGAACCCTAGAAAGGTTCTTTGTGAAAAACCCTAACTTAATGGTATGATAATGTGTGAAACCCTATTCTACTTAGAGTTATTGTTGAAGTCAAAAGAAAATGTCTAATGCTTTGAAGATGTCATGTTTGGGGTTTTCGTATGGTTACAAAAACACTAACTTTTTAGGGTTGAATGGTAATTTCTGAAATCCCGAACCTTTGAAGTATTGATAAATTAGGTTTTCTATGTTTTGTATTGAAACCCTAGATCATTAGGGTTTGGTAGGGTGTAGAAGCAAGACCCTTATAATGTTCTAGAAATGAAATCCTTGGTATATGTGTGTTTGTTCGATCAAACCCTTGTCTCATCAAGTTTGTTATATGTCTAACTTTTATTGATATTTGTGTCTTTGGGTTTTACTAACACATGTTATGATATGCTTGTACATTATGATGAAATCCTAGAGACACGTGTTGACCTAATTGTTGATGGTCATAAGTCCTAGGGTTTGGAACTAATCCCTAACCAAAGTTTGATTCTCTAGGATGATAATATTTGTGAATTCTAGGGTTTTGTAACTTAACCTTAGTAGAAGCTCAATTCTTTAATATGTGATGACTAGCGTGATAGTATAATATTTATGAAAGATTGTTGAAATCTAAAATTAAGTTGTGATTGATTTTTGGGGCTTAATGGCTCATGTTTTGAAATATAGGATCTTGCACTAAATCTTAATAGAAGACTAATTTATGAGTTCTAAATTTTTTTAGATGCATTGTAGAACAATATTTGTTTGAATTGCTTCTAAGGTTTGCAAAATTTTGTAGTAGGGTATTTCATACCTATGAAATAAATATTGAAGCCTTAGATATAATGAAGGTTGTTGTCTTAATTATGGTACTCAAAGTCTTGATGACGAAATCTAGAGTTTATGACAAAACCTTGACATATAATTGAAGTTGAAAAGTATGTGTCTCTTGTTTGTAACTAAGTTTAGCCATTTGATAATGCTTCCATTGTTATATGATTCTAAGATGGTTAATGTTGTAACATGTATTTTGTGGTTTGTTTCATTCATTATTTCATTCAAAATCACTTGAAAAATATTTTGAAAAAAAGATAAGGCAAGTATATCGAAAATCAAAATATAAAAGAAATGGAGAAATATATCGGATTTTACAAAGGAAAACAAAGGAACAAGTGTTAAAACATTAACAATGTACCCGACAATATATATGCCATATTTTATAATGATAGCGGGTCCAAAACAACATAAAGCGCTTATATTACATGTATACGACCCCACCGATCGCGATATGGGTGGGTCGGACCCGAAATAATATATATAGTGTGTTTAAAAGTTCGGCGGGTCTGTTGTATCGAAAGTCCTTTATATACATACATATGGGTTCCGTCGATCGCGATTTGCGATGACGGACTTGAAACGATATATATTATGTTTTATAATTGTGGTAGGTCCGTCGTATCGCACAATTTTTATTGATATTCATATATATTTTTTGTTTATGCTGTTTTATATGAATTTCTATTATCAAGCATTATAATAGAAAGGCCGGACTTTAAGCATATATATATTATAATTAAAAGCCCATATGGGTCTGCAAGGTGTATTAAAAGGCGGATTTCAAGCTATAAGGCAAGATTTCGGGTGGAATGAAAATCATAAGTGGTTTTTAGTGGAGATCACCCGATCCCACTTATCATTCAACACGTAGCAGCTAGGTGGAAAGAGGAAACTGCCCATTTTGGGCAGGTATTCTCTGGGCTTATGTCCCACACGAAACCTTTACAGATCGTCTGATCTGAAAAGCGTAGATCAATGATGGAGATGAATTGGCAGGAAGTATACCTTGGGAATTGTGTTGAGCCCGTATTGAAAGCGGAAAATAATATTTTACTATATATTTTCATTATAAGGGTTTTACGCATAATTCCAATATTTTCATAGTTATTGCAACGTAAGGGTGCATAGTTAAGTTTTACAGGGATTTTCGGGCCGATTGCGATTTGCGATAGAAGTCAACGGAGCGTTGAATGGGTGGATTTGACAAGTTCATGAAGCATGATTTATTCTTTTGAGTTCCGGATTAATCAGAAGCTCGTCTTAATTTGTTGTGTAATGCGGAAAATCAGGGTTAGAGCCGAAGCTTAAGAGGAAGACAATCCAATATGTTTCTTGGCATTTTGGCCAATGAGAATGCCCATGTAAGCCATGATTACACAAAATAAATGTATTTTATTATGGCTAAAATGAATTAAGCATCATTAGGGCATTAACAGAGGAATTTGGCAGCGGATCAACAGAGTAAGCCAACAGTTATCATCCCCTCCTAAATCCAGTTATGTTCTTGTTATTTCATGTTCTTTGAGGTGTCTTTTACCCTCTGTAAAATTCTGTAATAGTTTTAACTTCATATAGTTAGAAAATTTGAGCAGTTTCAGAAATTAACAACTGTTCCACAATGTATAAAAAGAGGAAATTTTACTAAGAAAGGGTTGGAATTTTGGAGAACCTGGAGACTAGACTACTGTATTCCTGATATCATCATTGATTAATGAAAGAATCATAAGTTTCCATGAGTTGTTGCATATAATTTTGTAAGCTTTCTCTATCATGTGTCATGCTATGTTTTCCTCTCTTCAAGTATTGTAATGAAGCAGCAAGTCTTTATTTACTTATGTAGATAAGGTTAAAATTCCTTAAAAGAGCGCTTCTATACTTGAAGTCCTCACTTCCTTTTTAAATTATGGATAGTAGTTTTTGTGAAAGATCAACATATTGTCTATGATTCAGTTCTCATTATCATAATTCCTCTAAGTTACAAATAGTAGTTTCTGCGAAATATCAGCATATTATCTATAACTTCCCCTTCAAACTTTCTTCATTCATCATTTATGTCTAGCAACAAATGGCATTCTGAGATGTTTTGGTCATACATGTATTAAGAGTTAAAGACCAAGTTTTCCAGGTCCTTCATTTGAGAACACAACAAACAATAAGTGATAGTAAGTGATATTTATTAGTGTCTTAAGCACAATTTCCCTACAACAAGGAAATTGGTTTCTTAAGGAACATCATTAATTGGCGCCGTTGCCGGGGAAAGAAGATAAGAAGATTTTTCCCTGGGTTTCAATATTTGCCTCTGGTTGTTCAGGGAGGAGGAAATATTTGGCTGTTTTCAATCAAAGCAAAAACTCTGGCTTCAAGAAGGCCCCATACAAGATCAGACACTTCACAAAAGAAAGTTCAAGCTCTTTCAGATCTTGAAAGGCTATTTTCTAAAAGGGTTTAAAGGTCTAAGACTCCAATTACACCAATTCCTACATTGTCTACATTAGGCAGCAATTCATTTGAACATTCATCTGATAGAGAGTCATCTTTTTCATCATCTTCATTTCAGGAACCTAGCTGTCAAGACCAATCTTTTGAGTCTGTTACTTTTCATTTTCCTGCTGTAATTATTCAACCTCAGCCAATAACCACATTGCCTCCTTTTCACGCTCCATTTACCTCTCAATCAAGTTCCACATTTGGTGGTAATCAAAGTTTAGTAAACATGGCAGCACCTGCATTCTTAGTGAATAGGTATGCACCTTTTCAACTACCACAACCTTTCAATCAAATGCCACAGGATTACCTTAAAACTCTTCCATGTTTTTCAGGCAAATATGAACAGACAGTAGAGAATCATGTAGTAGTATTTTGTAATTTTGCAAAAAGCCTAAATGTTGAAAATTTAGATGTTGTTCTAAGACTTTTTGTTCAGTCCCTGGATGGTGAAGCAAGGAAATGGTTCAAAGGAATTCCCAATAATACCATTCATTCTTGGGAAGAGATGGAACGTGCGTTTATTCAGAGATGGGGAGAAAAAAGAGACCATGGATATTCATTAACAGAGTTTAATTCCATAAAGAGGAAGTCTGATGAAACTGTGGCTAAATTTGTCAGAATATTTAACAAATTGTACAATAGTCTCCCAGCAGAGATTAAGCCTCCTCCTGCTGGTGCAAAAATAACTTTTTCAGGGGCTTTTGAATCAAATTTGGGATTCACATTAAGGGAAAGAAGAGCTCCAACCCTTGATCAAATCCAAACAAATGCTTTAGAGATAGAAGCGAATCTGGTGGTTGCAGGAAAAGCACCAGAAACACAACCTACCCAAGACAAGGGAAAGGCAAAGATAGAATCCTCTCAAAGTCAATCATTGGAGGATATGTGTAATGTAATTAAAACTATGTCAGATAAGTTAAATAGGTTAGAGTTAGAGAATAAGAACTCTTAGAGACAAACATAGTATAATAATAACTTTAATCCCCAATTTAGAAGACAAACTTTGCAAATTTTGCAAAAGGAAAGAAAAGATCAAAATCAAATTCAAGGACCATTATATATAGAAGCAGATCCTGATGAAGAATAATCTGAAGATTAAATTTCTACATTATATGCAATTGATGAAGATGAACTCGACATTGAAGGAAAAGAATATGTGTATGATGAAGCAGATGCTATTCATGATGAAAATGAAATTGATGAATATTGGAAACAATTCTCTGATTTTATGCAGGATGAACTACATAAGAAATATGACCTGAGATCTAGGAAAAGATCAGGAAATCAAGAAAATGAAAGTGAGCAACAAGTTTCAACTTCCTCACCAAAGGTGACTCCACAAGAATGTCAGCCTGCAAAACAAGTAGATAAAGGAAAGCAACAACAAAATGCAAATGGCAAGACACAGATACTTTGAGGTGAGCCTTCTCAAGATCAACTGGAAAAATTCCTTTGGAGAAACTTGTTTCAATTCCTCAAATAATTCCAGTCATGAAGGAAGGTGAAGATGAGAATGAAAAGATTGCTAAATAGGGTCACTTATTTAGTATTACCAAGTTGGAAAAAGTAAGAATACAAGTTCCCCTTACAGAATTGGAAAAAACACCTACTTATCAAAAGGAGATTATTGAGTTTATTAATTTAAAAGAAAATGAGAGTGACACTGTAAATCTGTAGGAAGATAAGCTAGTAGTAGTTTTTGGTCCACATGTAGAGGAAGTAGATTCTTCAATACCTCCTTTTTATATTTCCCTATTGGTTCATGATTTCCTCCTACATAATTGCATGTTTGATTCGGGAGCTTCACATAATCTTATGCCTCTGTTAGTGATGAAGCAATTAAATCTACAAGTGACCAAACCTTATAGGGATTTGTATTCTTTTGATTCAAATAAGGTCAAGTGTCTGGGGGTTATTAAGGATCTGGTAGTGTCACTAGCCCAAATTCCAGCTAGAAGCTTGGTCATGGATGTTGTAGTAGCAGATATTCCTTCTAGATTTGGAATGCTTCTATCTAGGTCCTGGGGGGGCTAAATTGGGAGGTGTTTTGAAACTAGATTTTACATATGCTGTTATATCGATTTTTGGTGGGGAGGAGAGGAGATTGTACAGAGAAGCTAGGTTTGTAAAGACAATTACAAAAAATGGAGCAAGCAATTCACCTGTATATAGTAAGGAGAAGGATGACTTTGCTTGTTTCACATTGCATGATAATGCAGAGATGGTTGAAGATAATCATAAGCAACTTGCTTCAGCCAATGTAATTACATAGATGCAAACAGAAGAAGTGTGGAAATGTTTCTTTGACAGAGTTTATTCCAAGGAAGGAACAGGTGCTGGTTTTCTTCTAATTGCACCTGGAGGTAACATGTTCCCCTTTTCTTTCAAATTAGAGTTCGAGGAAACTAACAATGTGGCAAAATATGAGTCCTTGTTTATTGCTCTACCAACAACCAAACGGATGGGAGTTAAATCAATTTCTGCTTTTGGAGATTCGGAGTTAATTATTAAGCAGATAAAAGATCACTGCTAAACAAAGCATCCTAGGCTCCGAGCATACATAAATGAGGTATGGGATTTGATTGAAAATTTCTTTGAAGCTTTTAACATTCAATTCATTTCAAGAGATGAGAATATATTGGCAGATTCATTGGCTGTGGCTGCTAGCACTTTCAAGCCTCCTATTAATCCAAGATTAAGATATGAGGTAGAAATGAGACATAGACCTTCTGTTCATGATAATGTTAAGAACTGGAAAGTTTTTGAAGATGACCAATAGGTTAAGGATTTTTTTACAATGGTTGAAGAGTTCCAGGGCAGAGAAATTGATCAGGACGAAGAAGAGATAACAAAAATTGCAGGAGCCAGTGGTTTACAAGATTCAATAGCAAATCAGAAGATCTTTCAATTGAGAGATAATCTTCTGCCAAAGGTACTTGTTCCTCTTGAAAGGCTTTTTAATTCCAATGATGTGGCTGTAGACTTAGGGAAAATCTCACAGGATGAACATATTTAGGATCACAACATTGGAACTCAGGAGAATCCTAGGTTAGTCAAATTATATGACGGAGTTTCACCTAATTTTCAAGAAAGATATATTAAACTTTTTAGGAATTATGTTGATGTCTTTGCATGGTCCTATGAAGATCTTAAAACCTATGATGTAAATATTATTCAACATAAGGTTCCTTTGAAGGAGGGGGTTAAACCCTACAAATAGAAGCTTAGGCAAATAAATCCTCTGCTTCTACCATCAATTGAAAAGGAGGTCAAGAAGTTTCTTGATGCCAAAATCATAGTCCCACTCAGGTATTCTGATTGGGTGGATAATCTAATACATGTGAGAAAGAAAATGGAGAAATAAGGTTGTGTGTGGACTTCAGAAATCTCAACAGGGCTTCTTTGAAAAGTAACTATCCATTTCCTAAGATGGATCATGTGCTGCAAAAAGTAACAAGATAATTAAGAATGTCAATGCTAGATGGATTTTCTAGTTATAACTAGGTGGCTATGGATAAAGAGGATTAGAAGAAAACAATTTTCACAACGCCCTGGGGAACATTTATGTATGCCAGAATGCCTTTCGGATTGATGAATGCAGGTGCTACATTTCAAAGGACTATGGACATTGCTTTTGTTGGAGATAAGTTTGTAGTAATATATTTGGATGATATTACTGTTTTTTCGAAGTCTGATGAAGAACATTTGGATCATTTGAAGAGGACTTTTGATAAATGTAGAAGATTTTGACTTTCCTTAAATCCCAAGAAATCCATTTTTGCTTTGGAAGAAGGAAAACTATTGGGACACATTGTTTCCAAAGAAGGAGTGAAGATAGATCCAGCAAAAGTACAAGTTGTGTAGAAAATACCATTGCCCAGGAGTAAAAAGGATATTCAAAAGTTTCTGGGAAAGATAAACTTCCTGAGAAGACAAATGCAGAAATCCTGAAAGAAATCACTGAGATGCTAAAAAAGGAGAATGAAGTGAGTTGGACCAAAGAAGCTAGAGAATCATTTTCTAGGATTAAAGAGGCATTACAGGCAGCTCCAGTCTTAATTAGCCCTGACTACCAGAAGCCTTTCCAAATTTTTTCATTTGCCTCATCAAGTTGAATAGTTGTTGTCTTACTGCAGAAGAATGATGAAGAGAGAGAGCAGCCAATTGCATTCTTCAGCAAGATTCTCAGGGATTTTGAGCTAAAATATAATATTCTTGAGAAACAGGTGTATGCTTTGGTAAAAGCCCTGAAATCTTTTAAAACTTATGTGTTGCAGTCCCAAATCATTGCTTATGTTCCAAATGCTGCAGTGAAAGATGTATTAATAGAGGGAGATGTAGAAGGCATAAGAGGAAAGTGGATTTCCAAGATACAAGAATATGATTTGGATATAAAACCCACAAAGTTGGTGAAAGGACAAGCATTGGCAAAAATGTTGACAGAATCAAACTTTCAGGCATTGGGAATTAACTTGTTGGCACCTGTGGATGAAAAAGCAGCTAAAGAAAGTGAAGGAGAGCAAGATCCAGGTATGAATATCAGGTATAAATTTTTGTGTTCAAAATGGTATAAGCATATAATTCATTATTTGTGCTTTCTTTCTTGTTCTCAATCCTTAGATAAAACAAAGTATAGGGCAGTAAAGATCAAGGAACAACCATATGTAATTGTGGAAGGTAGATTGTACTGGAAGGATCTTGCTGGAATGCTATTGCTATGTTTAACAGAGGATGAATTTACAGAAACAATCAAAGATTATCATGAGGGGTTTTGTGGAGGACATTACAGTTGGAAAGTAACTACACATAAGATCCTTCAGGCAGGATTTTATTGGCCTAATTTATTTGGTGATATATATAAGTTTGTTATATGTTGTCAGAAGTGTTAGCTTTTTGTTGAGAAGAAGAGATTAGCTCCTTTACCTCTGATTCCAGTTTTCATAGAGGAGCCATTTAGGCAATAGGGATTGGACTTTGTTGGAGAAATCAATCCACCTTCAAGCAGACAACACAGGTGGGTTCTCACAACAACTGATTACTTCACCAAATCGGTAGAGGCAATTCCTACTAAGAGAACAAATGATTAGATAGTAATGAAGTTCTTGGAAGAAAATATTTTCAGCAAATTTGGATGCCCCATTAAAATTATAACAGACAATGCTCAAGTCTTCAACTCAACTAAGTTCATTGCTTTTTGTCACAAGTATAATGTTATTTTGTCCCATTCAACAGCTTACCATCCTTAGGGAAATGGATTAGCTGAGTCTACTAACAAAACTTTGATGAAGATCCTTAAGAAAACCATTGCAGAAAATCAAAGAGATTGGGTTTCTAAGTTAAAGTTTTCTCTGTGGGCTGCTAGAGTAACTACAAGAAGATCTACATGGAAATCACCTTTTGAATTAGTATATGGAACTCAGGCTCTGTTTCCAAGTCAACTTGTAAAGCCAGTGATTGCAATGATTCAAGAGGTGAAAGAAAAACCAAATGCTTTGGTAAGAAGAATGAACAAAGTGGTGGAGCTAAGCGAGAACAGGGACAAGGTAAGAGACAACTTGATTATGTATCAATCCAAGATGAAAATTATTTTTGACATAAAATCCAAGGAAATCGATTTTAAAGTTGCAGACTTAGTAATGAGATGGGATACCAAAAGAGAAGATAAGAATAAACATGGGAAGTTTGATCCTCTTTGGTATGGTCCTTTTAGAATTTCTGAAGTGATATCCAATAATACCTTCATTCTTGAGAATCTTGATGGGAAAACTCTACAGCTGCCTGTAAATGGTAAATATTTAAAGCACTACTTCCAGTTATAAAGAATAAGCATCATTTCATTATGAATACTAGAGTGAAATCATTATACAAATGCCATAGTATTTCAGTTTATGCAAAGCAATATATGACTCCATGCTCGAGGTGAAGGCACTAATCTACGGTTCTTAGTGCTTCTATGGCAAAAGCACTATCCCTAGGTGGAGCCAAATGTTGTGACATGTATTTTGTGGTTTGTTTCATTCATTATTTCATTCAAAATCACTTGAAAAATATTTTGAAAAAAAGATAAGGCAAGTATATCGGAAATCAAAATATAAAAGAAATGGAGAAATATATTGGATTTTACAAAGGAAAACAAAGGAACAAGTGTTAAAACATTAACCCTGGACCTCACAATATATATGCCATATTTTATAATGATGGGGGGTCCGAAACAACGTAAAGTGCTTATATTACATGTATACGACCCCGCCGATTGCGATATGGGTGGGCCGGACCTGAAATAATATATACAGTGTGTTTAAAAAGTTGGCGGGCCCGCTGTATCAAAAGTCCTTTATATACATACATATGGGTTCCTTTATTAACATACCTTTAATAAATAATTCTTAGATATATTTAGTTATTAATTTAATAATTAAATACCTATTGTTTTTAATTACCTTTGAAATTATTTATTTTTTGGAACAAGAATATACGATATAGTTATATAACCAAAGTACTTCTTTTAAAGAAAATCTCCCAATCATATAATAAACTTATTATAACCATTAGTAAGATTTTATTAATAACCTATTGTTATTTAAATAAATTACTTCTCTTTATAACTAATTTTTTCTATTTTCTAGAAATAGATTATTATATTAAAAAAAAATTAATATTATAGTAATACTAAGAACTAATTTATAACAACCATTATTACTATTTGTTTAATAACCTGATGTTATTTAATAAATTACGTAAGATCTAGACATTGTACCTAATTTTACTAATTTCTAAAAATCAAATAATAAATTTATTATAACCATTTAACATTTTATTGTCAGTTAATTAAATAAAGTACTACTCCTTATATCTAATTTTGACTATTTTCTAGAAATAGATTATTACATATTATTAATAATTTTTTATATTATAGTTATACTAATAGCTAATTTATAATAACCAGTAATATCAATTGATTAATAACCTAATGTTATTTAATTAATAAATTCTAGTTATTGTACCTATTTTTACTAAATTCTAGATATAGAATTAACAATATTATGAATAAAATATTAAATTTGTTAATATAGTTGGGCTGGGTCCTAGGGTCAAATATAGCCGTTATATAGCCGTTAGAGTCTCTGCACAGTCTATTTAACTTGCTAGGCCAGATCTGTTTCTTCAACTTGTCCTGACGATGAACCACACTAGTTGGTTCGAAACGCGTCGACAAAGATATTTTTTATGTGATTTATGCCGAAGCTCTTCTTATAACATATGGGTTCCGCTGATCGCGATTTGCGGTGATGGACCCGAAACAATATATATTATGTTTTATAATTGCGGTGGGTCTGTCTTATCGCACAACATATTATATATATACATGGAAAGCACTGATTGCGATGAGCGATTGGATTCTGGACCCAATAAGTTTATGTGCTATATTTTATAAGTCAGTGCGTCCGCCTTATCACGATTTTTATTGATATTCATATATATTTGTTGTTTACGCTGTTTTATATGAATTTATATTATAAATAATTATAATAGAAAGGTTGGAATTTAAGCATATATATATTATAATTAAAAGCCCCGGCGGGTCCGCAAGGTGTACTAAAAGGCAGATTTCAAGCTATAAGGTAGGATTTCGGGCGGAATGAAAATGGTAAGTGGTTTTTAGTGGAGATCACCCGATCCCACTTATCATTCAACACGTAGCAGCTGGGTGGAAAGAGGAAACCGCCCATTTTGGGCAGGTATTCTCTAGCGTTATGTCCCACCCGAAACCTTTACAAACCATTCGATCTGAAAAGCATAGCTCAACGGTGGAGATGAGTTGGCGGGAAGTATGCCTTGGGAAATGTGCTGAGCCTGTATTGGAAGAAGAAAAGCATATTTTATTATATATTTTCATTATAAAGTTTTTACGCATAATTCCAATATTTTCATAGTTATTGCAGCCTAAGGGTGCATAAGTTAAGTTTTACAGGGATTTTCAGGCCGATTGTGATTTGCGATGGAAGTCAATTGAGTGTTGGATGGGTGGATTTAACAGGTTTATAAAGCAGGATTTATTCTTTTAAGTTCGGGATTAATCAGAAGTTTGTGTTAATTTTGCTGTGTAATGCGGAAAATCAGGGTTAGAGCCGAAAATTAAGAGATATGTTTCTTGGAATTTTGGCCAATCAGAATGCCCATGTAAGCCAATATTACACAAAATAAATGTATTTTATTACGGCTAAAATGAATTAAGCATCATTAGGGCATTAAGAGAGGAATTTGGCAGCGGATCAACAAAGCAAGCCAGCAGTTATCATCCCCTCCTGAATCCAGTTATGTTCTTGTTATTTCATGTTCTTTGAGGTGTCTTTTACCCTTTGTAAAATTCTGTAATAGTTTTAACTTCATATAGTTAGAAAAACAGTTAGATAATTTGAGCAGTTTCAGAAATTAACAACTGTTCCACAATGTGCAAAAAGAGGAAATTTTACTAAGAAAGGGTTGGAATTTTGGAGAACCCGGAGACTAGGCTACTCTATTCCTGATATCATCGTTGATTAATGAAAGAATCAGAAGTTTCCATGAGTTGTTGCATATAATTTTGTAATCTTTCTCTGTCATGTGTCATGCTATGTTTTCCTCTTTTCAAGTATAGTAATGAAGCAACAGGTCTTTATTTACTTATGTAGATAAGGTTAAAATTCCTTAAAAGAGTGCTCCTATACTTGAAGTCCTCACTTCCTTTTTAAATTATAGATAATAGTTTCTGTGAAAGATCAACATATTGTCTATGATTAAGTTCTCATTATCATAGTTCCTCTAAGTTACAGATAGTAGTTTATGTGAAAGATCAACATATTATCTATAACTTCCCCTCCAAAATTTCTTCATTCATCATTTATATCTAGCAACAAATGGCATTATGAGATGTTCTGGTCATACATGTATTAAGAGTTAAAGACCAAGTTTTCCAGGTCCTTCATTTGAGAACACAACAAACAATAAGCGACAGTAAGTGATATTTATTAATGTCTTAAGCACAATTTCCCTACAGCCAGGAAATTGGTTTCTTAAGGAACAACAATTAACTTCATGCTTTTATAGTTCTAGTTGTACTTGCTATCTAAGTTGTGCAGGTACATAATCTTCAAGATCATGAAGATGTTCGTAAGTAAAGTTTTTATAAGCATGATGAAGAAAGTTATGTGAATGATGATGGTCATGATAACTCTAATAATAAGGATGGAAGCCATGAAGGATTCTCCAATGTTGTAGAAAATAAGTGGAGCTCCCTAAGTTAAGAGGGAGTTTGGATGAAAAAAATCTCCCTAAGTTGAGAGGGAGCTTGAATGAAAGAAATCCCCCTAAGTTGAGAGGGAGCTTAGATGAAATGAATCTCCTTGGTAGAGAGGGAGGACATATCATAGTCATGATGGACACCTTGAGCAAAGAAATTGGATAATGCATTTTGAGGAGTTGTTGAGATAAGAAAAACAGGATCTATCAATAGAATATGTTGCTACATGTGAAGTAGGAAAGGAAGGTGTATGATTAAGGAATCTTCTGTCAATATTCGTTTGGAAGCCATACTATGATAAGCTGAGAAGAAACATCAGTTGTTTAGAAGAACCCAGAGGTTTGCATTTATTTATGTACATTTGAAAGTTTGTTACTGAATTGGGTTGTGCTTATACATGTAAATATCTTAGAGGCTTGATAACATGCTTTACATATTGATTATTATCGATCAGTTTGATCGGGAGAGATTTTTTACCGATTTGTTTGATCGGGGAGGATTTGTTACCAATTGTAGAAGATTTGAGACTTTGTGTGTAAGAGACATTATCTGGGAGGACATCTGGCCGACACTTTGTGTTGATGTCTAGTTCCCAAAGTAGGGAGGGTGGCATTGGCCATGGAGCTTTGACCTCGGATACACGCCTAGATCCTTTGGTTGATGGTCAACAAGTAATCGTGATGGTACCTAGAGAGGCTAAAAGCTTTAGTCCATCTTAGTCCCACTTGGATAGATTTCCTTGGTCAAGAATCTAGTCCATGGTATCGTGAGTGCCTAAAATTTTGGAGGGCCTTGGATAGATTGCCCTGGTCAGGAATGTAGTCCATGGAATTTTGGTGCCTAAAAATTCTTCATGGTTCATTTTTTTTGATATCTTCCTTGTACTTGTACTTATGAATACCTCCCTAGTTAAGAGGGAGTGTTGAAATATGTAACTAGGTTTGGTCTTCATAAATGTACTTGAGTCACAGTGAAATGTATTTATTAAAAAAATGAAGAAAATATTATTATTATTATGACTTGTTAAAGCACAGGTTTCATGCTTGGGTCATATGTTTTAGGTAAAAGTCCCCATTGAGGACTTCAAGGATTTATTATGAGTCATTAGAGTAATTTTCCATTAAAAGAGACCCTTCTTGGGCATTTGAATCATGTAAAAAGGATTAATATTGAGCCAAATATATTATTTGTCCCCTCCACACCAAATTGGTCTCAAAGAGATCAATTTGGCCTCAAGAAGGACAATTCGACCTCACTGGAAGGCTATATACAAGGAATTTGAATTCATTTGAAGCAATTCACTCTCTCTCATAGTTTGCTATCGAGAAGCTGGAAGATGGGAAATGCAAAGTTGAAAAAGAGTTATAAAGGGGTTGAAAAAGAGTGTGAAATTTTCAAGGCAAGAAGAAGTCATCAAAATCAAAATTTTGGGCCATTTGTCTCTCACTCAGGATGAGTATCTAGGGAGATCAAAGTTTTTCTTTATCTAGTCGAAGCTACTGTTGCTACTGCTACTACCAGTTGTTGGGTTGAAGCTGCTACTGTAAGTTGATGCTGCTAGGTCAAAGTTGCTATTGAAGGGTTATCCTTTGCAAGAAGGATTGCGGGATGAATTAGTGTGGAGGAAGTCATTGTCTAGGTCAAGAGTCTTGGATTATCTGAAGAAACTATTGAAGGAAGAATTGTTGACTGGGTTTTCCTCTAGATATGGGTTTTTCCCTGGTTGTCTGCCTACATCTGTTATCCTTGTGTTATTGTTTTGATAATTTCTTGATGAACTAAAAGATAAAAGAAGAACTTTACCCTTGTGGTAAATCAATCCCCCCTACCATTGGTTGTGGATTATTCTTCTACTATGAGACGAGATGAGATGATATGGGTTTCCCTATGTCGAGACATGTACATTCGAGATCAAACTTATGATGCAAATGGGAACTCCTCCCTAGTTGAGAGGGAGTGCAGAAATTTGGGGTAGCTATGAGATGAATTTCCCATAAGAAACCCAACTACCCCAAAAGAAGCCCATTGAGATCCAAAAGAAGAATTCAAATTGGACAACAGAAATATTATTTTGATACTCATTTTATGATTTAATACGATACAAATTTGGGTAAGCAATCATTAAAGAAAATGTGTTTAAATATTATTATGAGAAAATTTGAATTTATGTTTCCCTCCTAATTCATGTCAGCATCAAAATGTTCAAGTCAGTGTGCCCCAATGGACATGACCCTTCGCATATGGAAACAACTATAAATATGCATCTATCCTCCATCATTTGACACACACACTTAGACTTCTGTGGCATATCCCTGCGGTTTATTAGATGACATATGCGGCCTAGTTTGGCATATCTTTGCGACCTATTTGTGGGACATATGAGGCCTAGTTTGGCATATCTCTACGGCCTATCTATGGTACATTTGCGGCCTATTATGGCTCACATATCAAACCTATTTATTGGAAACTTTGTGGCATATTATGGATCACATCTATGACCTATCTATGTCACGCTAATGTTTCCTAATCTCAGTTCCTATGTAGCCTAACTATGGCTTCTATTGCACCCTTTTAGTGGCATCAAATGTGGCTTATCATTAGCATCAAAAGAATCATGTTTGTGGAATTAATTGTGGCCTGTATGTAGCATTAATTGTGGTCTATCTATGT
The DNA here is from genome assembly GCA_000404065.3 of Pinus taeda. Taxonomy (NCBI): domain Eukaryota; kingdom Viridiplantae; phylum Streptophyta; class Pinopsida; order Pinales; family Pinaceae; genus Pinus; species Pinus taeda. The sequence goes on from APFE031156805.1 coordinate 51,361, forward strand.
CATTTCTCTATGAACAGGGTTGTAAAAGTTCTAAATATTGAAAGAGGGATGAGACCTTGATTTCTTGTGTATGGAGGATAGGTTATGGATTGTTATAAAATGGGAAAGGCAGAAATATTTTCTCATGTTGATAATTACTTGTGATATATTTGAGTTTTTATTAACTTTCTTATGTTCTCCTTTTATATTTTTTCTCATCAAGCAATTATCAAAATCAAAACACGAAGATTGAAGACACCAGATGTAGGCACTCTGCCAGGGATAAAACCCCTATATAGGGGAAAACTTGGTCAAACTCTTCCACTAGCAAATTCAAGTTGAGATATACCAAGACCCTAGACCCAAATACCTTCCTCCTCCACCAAGTTAACCTTCTAATACGATTCAACACACTTCAACAGACTCTTCTTGTCCAACAACCTCAACCCAGCAACAATCCAGAAATTTGACTTCCCAGCTATAGAACTTCGACCCCCAGTTATAGAATTTTGGCATAGCAACAAAACTACAGTTTCGGCCCTCCAGCAACTTCAATTCCTTCACACGTGTGAGATAATAGAGAAAATTTTGACTTAGATAGATAGTTTCCTCCTCCTTCGCTAGCCTTTTCCTTCTTCTTAAATTTTACACTTTTACTGGACCTTAAAGATTTAGATCGAATTTGATGAGTGAGGGCTCGAAATGAGGTCGGGTTGTTTCCTTTATATAGTAGTTTCTACCCCTCATTTAGGTTGACTTGTCCAGTTTGAGGCCGGCTTGGTGGAGGAGGTCTAGAAGACCTAATTTACATTAAAATAAATTTCTTTCTTGACAAATAGAGCCCAAGAAGGGTCTTTTACATTATGACATGGACAAGGATACTTGACATAAACCTTAGAAGCCTTTAATGGAGGTTATGACCTAAAAAAAATTGACCGAAGGATGAAACCCATGCTTTAATAAGTTAATTTATTTAATAATTCAATTTATTTTTCTTTCTTTTGACAAATACATTGCATCGTAACTCAAATATAATTATGAAGACTAACACTAGTTACATTCTTCAACACTCCCTCTTAACTAGGGAGGCATTGATAATTACATATACACATAAGTCATAGCACACTAAGTGTTGCGGACTATATACCTCACCACAGTATTCTATCCTGTTGGGACTAAGGGGACTCAAGCTTTAACCACTCTAGGTACCATGATGCTTTTAAGATCTACCACAAACGCAGGGATCTAGGTGTGTATCCAAGGTCGGAGCTCCATGACTAATGTGACCCTCCCTCTTCAGGATCTAGACATCAACACATAGTCCGGCTAGATATCCTCCCAAGCATATTGCAATAAGATGCTTCATCTCTTCCTATTAACTAAATTAGGTATATCCATTTGTCCAAGCATGCTTCTAGAGTTTTCATCCTTTTTATGGAAAGATTTACATGTACAAACACAAACCCCAATCAATAATAAACTTTCAAATATAAGTAAACACAAACCTCTGAGGTCCTCAATCATTATGATGTTACTTTGATCATGAATTTATCCATATACAATTTGTCGGAAGCTTTCTTCTTCTTTCATTCTTCAGCAGCGCCAAATACATCCTCAAATCTTCTCAAGTCTTTTGTTTGCAACTTTATGAACATTCATCTATAGTAATTTTGTTTACTGCAAGGTATTCACTTGTCATAATACGCCCTCCCTCTCAACTAGGGAGATATACCCTTTCTTCTATCCAGGCTCCCTCTTAACTTAGAGAGATCAACCACTTCCTCCTTTCATGGCTTCATTCCTTCTTACGACATCAAGGTAACTCCATTTTCACCTATGCAATATGATCATCATGATTGCCAGTGATGTTTAAAACCTACATGTAACTCCTTTTTCACCTGTGCAATATGATCATCATGATTGCCAACGATGATCAATCATAATATCCCTCCCTCTCAACTAGGGAGATATACCCTTTCTTCTATCCAGGCTCCCTCTTAACTTAGAGAGATCAACCACTTCCTCCTTTCATGGCTTCATTCCTTCTTACGACATCAAGGTAACTCCTTTTTCACCTGTGCAATATGATCATCATGATTGCCAGTGATGTTTAAAACCTCCATGTAACTCCTTTTTCACCTATGTAATATGATCATCATGATTGCCAGTGATGATCAAATCATCTACATACATAACAAGAATGACCAGATATTTTCCCTGTTGTCACACATACAAAGTATCATCAGATTCACTTCGTTGAAAACCAACTTTATTAAGGTATTCATCCATCTTTGCATACCAAGCTCGAGGAGCTTGTTTTAATCCATATAAAGCCTTGATCAATTTGCAGACTTTATGTTCTTGTCCTTCAACTTCAAAACTTGGTGGTTGGGTCATATACACTTCCTCCTGTAAATCCCCATTGAGAAAAGCACTTTTCACATCCATTTGATGAACTTTCCATCCTTTTTGAGCGGCCAATGCAAGTGTTAATCGGATGGTGTTCCATTTTGTTGTTGGAGCAAAAGTTTCTTCATAATCAATGCCTTCCTGCTGCGCAAAACCTTTTGCAACAAGTCGAGCTTTATACTTGTCAAGTTCTCCCTTTTGATTATACTTAATTCTGTAAACCCATTTGCATCCTATGGGTTTAACATTTGCTGGACAATCAACAAGTTTCCAAGTGTTGTTATTAATTACTGTTTGATATTCTTCAACCATAGCCTGTTGCCACTCTTTATGTTTTACTGCTTCTTTGTATGTGGAAGGTTCAGTAAAATCATTTGCTATCAAGGCAAAGTTGCCTTCACTTCTATGTGCCCTTCTGGTGCCAGTTTTATTCTATTCATCAGGCTTTACATCTTTCAAAAGTTGAACTGCCCATTTCAGAAGTTGGTGCTCACTTGTTTGTGCTTCTGTAAAGTCCCCGTCATTGTAAAGAGGATTAATATAAACTGATGTTCGTCATTCAGGTGAAGAATGTGGAGAATCACTGTTAGAAGAACTGTTGCTGCTTGGAGATGCGAATGAGCTGCTTGAAGACCTAGATGATGTTGTTGATGTAGATGGACTGGATGACTCATCTTCAGAGGAAGGAAAATCAAGTTCATACCAATTTGGTGAAGTTGGTTGACTTTACATTTTTCCATTTCTTTTACTTCCTTTGGTTTCTAACTTGTGAAGAAGATTTTCAATTTCTTCAGCACTTTTGCTCTCAGTTTCATCAAAAATGACATCCCTGCTTACAATGAATTTTCCATTGGTCAAAAGACAGTACCCTTTCTTCTCATCAGAATAGCCAATCATAGTGCATTTTAAACTTCGTGAGTCAAGCTTAGTTCGTTTTTCTTTCAGAACTAAGGCATAACAAATTGACCCAAAAACTCTAAGATGTTTAACTCGAGGTTTGAAACCAAACCAAGCTTCATAAGGTGTAATTCCGTCTAAAGAAGCAGTTGGAGATCTGTTTCTTAAGTAGACAGCTGTATGTATTGCTTCTGCCCAATATATTGGACTTAACCTCTTGAAAGTTAACATGGATCTCGCCATTCGTAACAAAGTGCGATTCATTATTTCGACTACTCCATTTTGCTGTGGAGTGTAAACATTAGTAAGATGTCATCTGATGCCATTTTCACTGCAATAAGTTTTGAATTCATTTGAAGTGAATTCTCCCCCATTATCTGTCCTGAGAGTACCTATCTTTTCTTTGACTTCATTTTCAACAAGTTGGTGAAAAATTTTAAACTTATCAAATGCTCGACTTGTTCTTCAGAAGTAACCCAAAAGTCTTCTGCTGAAATCATCAATGAATAGTAAGAAATACTTGCAACCACCAAATGAAGTTTGTAGTGGACCACAAACATCACTGTGAACTAGTTGTAGCCGCCTGTTTGCACACCATGAACTTGTTGGAAAACTTTCTCGATTTTGTTTGCCATAAATGCAAGCTTCACATTTTTCATTTTCCCTTTTAAAAGTGGGAAGTCCTTTAACCATTCCTTGTTTCTGAAATTGAGAAAGACTCTCAAAATTCAAATGTCCATATCTTACATGCCATAGTCTTATAGGTGAAATACCTGTAGTCACTGCCCCTGCAAAACCAGAATGCCTTAGAATAACTGTCTCTTTCATCCGTAACAGTTCTCCATCTTCATAACCCGTCATGACTGTTTTCAAGTTCTGTTTCACTGAATTAATCTTCACTAAACCATCTTCCATAATCACCTGATGTCCCGCTTGTCGAATCGTGACTAAAGAGAGCAAATTTTTCTTAAAACTAGGTACATACCATACTACTCCTTTTCCAGGGAGAAAAACTTTTACTACTCCTTTTCCATAAGGAGTATGTTTTGTATCATCAACAAGAAAAATGGAATTAAGTTGGCAATCTTGAAAATTCCAAAAAAAATCACGTCAACAAGTCATGTGCTGAGTTGCCCTGGAATCCAAGATCCAAGCATCTTCATAGTCACTTCTAAGATGGGATGAAAGTTGTGATGCTGGTGAGGAAGTAAAAACATATTCTGAGTTATCCTCATCTTGATCATTTGCAAATTGTGCTGAATGCTGCTGAAACTTGGGAATTTTATTAAGTGATGTTCGACAATCTTCAGCATAATGGCCAACTTTGTTACATCTTCGACACACATTTTGACTTAAGTCTCTTCCTCTTCTTGAAGATTGTCCTCTGCCTCTGCTTTGACTTCTATTTTGAGATCGCCCTCTACCTTGATTATTATATCCTTGTTCTTGAAAATTGCCTCTTCCTTGGTTGTTTCCTCTACCTTGAAAATTATTTCTTCCTCCTCTGTTAAAATTGTTTCCTCTGTTTTGGCTTCGTCCTCGATTATGTACTGCTTGATTCTGATTCCCTCTGCCTCTGCCTCGAGAACTATCTGCTGATGACTTACTAGTGCTGGCCTCTGTGAGAAAAACGTCTTCACCAACTTTCTTCTTCTTCCCAAAAGTTTTATCATGTTGACTCAACATTTCACAAAGCTCATCAAACTTTAGTTTCTCTAATTTCCTAGTTACTTGTAGAGTCTCAAAAAAATGCGTATAGGAAGAAGGAAGCCCAGTAATTACAATTGTGACCATAAAGCTATCATCAATTGCGGGAAAACCAGCATTAATAATTTCTTGCCTGATATTCTTAAGTCTTGAGAGATATTCAAGAACATCACCGCGTTCAGTTAATTTTTGTTGCAACAATTTTAATTGTAGATCAACTTTCTTTGATTAAGGCTGAGTATCAAAGAGGTCTTTAAAAGTTTTCAAAGCAGTCCATGCATCTATAGCATTTTCTATATGGACATACATTTCATCATTCACAAAAGATTTAATAAGAGCTAAGGCTTTAGCATTCTTGATTTCCCATTTTGCTAGTGCAGCTGCATCTGTGGGTTTATTTGGCTTAACATCTCCATCACATATTCTCTGCCATAATTCATTGTAAATGAGTGTGCTTTTGATGAGACGATACCATGTTTTATAAGATTTGGTGCCTTCTAGTTTGTCGGAATCAGAAAACAAATTAATCAACTTAGACATTGTAGTGTTAAGACTTCACACCACGAATCAAGCTCCAAAAAACTCAAGATGCGCAACACAACAACAACACACGATAAAAAAAACGAATTATCAGGGCTTGGCCTTGATCCTCGAATAGTCGTCAAAACAGGAGAAAATTGACTGAGCTTTGCACTTGGCTCTAGTCAATTTCTCAAATTTTTACAAGGCAACTTTCAAAATTTGATTTTTACAATGGTGCTTTTGCACAATCTGGTAAAAAAATTACCCCCCCTCAAAGTAAAAATTACTTTGAGTTACAATCTCTTCGAAAACAAATTACAACTAAAGTCTCCTTATTATTCCAAAATTTACAATCCCTAACATTTACAAATATCCCTTATTACTCCTGTTATCACTCAGGTTGTCCCTAGGCTCCTAATAGGGATACGACCGAGGTAACCACAAACCAATCTTCTGATTGCAGGTTCTAGCCCACCTGCAATCAGAGAGGGCTCTCTCCTTTTGATTCAACCTTAGTTGATGATTTTAAGCTAGCTTTCTGACTTCAAGGGAGTGTTGATTGTGATTGGAAAGAAGGTAGGATTCTCAAACGAAGAGGCACGGTGAGATGTGATAAGTTTCGAACCATTGGCATGGAGTCACAGATTGAGGCATGCGAGCGTTTTCTTGGTCACAAGGGGATACAGAGCGGGATAGCCACACAGGATACAATTCTCGGTCTGCTGAAAGTGCGGAGTGAACATCAGGGATGAAAGGCAAAGGAGAATCATTTCATCATGCTGACAAAGAGGAGAAGTGGATGAGTGGAATCCCGGAGCAGTTAAGAATTCCTAAGACATGCACTCATATGTGAAAGAAACAGCGTAAACCAGATCATTTAAGAATACAAGCTCATAACTATTTATGAAGAAAACATTGAGAAACACAGAAATTGAACTTAAGGTGTAATGAAACAAATCTCAAGCTATTCTTTTTTCCTGCAATTTAGAAAGGCGGAAAGGTGGTAAAAAACATAAAATTAAACAGAGGAGAGGAACACTTATTGGATCATGTAGAAGCACAAGAATTCCGTGATCATTCCTTGGCCAAGAGAAAACATCAAGTAGTTTCGCAATCCATGCTTTCAGCAATCTTTGATTATGGAAATTATGACAGTTACAGCGCGAGTCTTTGCTCGGAGAAAATGCTGGAAATAAGATTGACCAACAACTACTACCAACCAACCAACCCCTCACAACATTGCTCAGGGTGGTATTTATAAGCAAAATATCGGAAAGACATCATTACAAGTGACCTCGACAAGTCTGCTTAGAACTTTTCAAAAATCTAAGTGTTGCTGGAATTAAATGCAAGTAAATCTTTTTGGCTGCGCTGGGGGCAGCTGGATCGGAACAGGTGACGAGGTGGCCTTTGGGGACCAGATGCGGTGCTGCTGGAGCGATTGTGCTTCGGAGACTGCAGTTCGGCTTTGGTGTGAATTGAATGTGCAATAATTATGATTTGAGAGCTTCAAGTAGTTTCGCCCTCTTTCTATGAATCTGCTGGATGATATTAAATATTGTCTTGCTTCGGGCCGCTGCTCAAAATATTCGCTGATACACATTGCTGCTACATTGATGGCTTCCGCCGTCGATTGATACTCTTTGACACGCTTGATGCCTGCTGATTTGATCTGATACACTTTAAACTCTGTGATTGATCTGTTGTTGTCTTTAAACTGGATCCTTTGGCATGATCGGGCGATTTTCGGGCTCTTTCAGCGCACAATGGGCTCAACGATTAGAATATTCCCTGAAGATTCCTCGAAATGGCCTATTTCCCGTAGCGATGCGCGATTAGTGCTTCACGCTAATTGCGCATCGGAAACTGCCTCCGTTTCTTTATCTGGAGCTCCGAAGTGCGATTTTCCTTCCTGCGCGAAGTTTTTTCGGCTTTCTGGCTGCTGACGTAAGCATGGCGTCGGCTGTACGGCGGATGAAGTCAGCTGTGGGTCCCTGGTACAGAGCGATGTGGTGAGATACTAGATGTACTGTGGTAAAGAGACTCCGATGCGATATCGCGATTATCGCGTCGGTGGGGAATGGGGGGGAATTGGTTTGGAGACTTGGCGCTTGCGACTGCCGATCGGCGATATCGCAATATCGCATCGGCGGAGACGGAGAGGTGAATGGATTGGACACTCGGCGTTTGTGGTCGCCGATCACCGATATCGCAATATCGCATCGGCGGGGAATGGATGGGTGATGATTTGCGCGAAGATGAGAGTGCGAGGTTGCGATGCGAAACGACTTTGAGGAGGAAAGAGAAAGTAAGTGGGTGTGAAGGGTATTCGAGGTTTCGGAAGGGGTCCGATTACCTCAGAGGGATTTCACACTTTGGAAGGAGTCCATTGTATCTGGGAGGTGGTTTTGGAGGTCAGGGGTTCTTGCTGAGTTTCAGATAAACTGAGCAATTCCTGGGAGTTCTTATGGTTATTTTTCAACCAGGGTGAGGGATATTACGTAGGGGAATTTTACTTAATATTAATAAGGGGATGGGAAGAATAGGGAGCTAAATAATAATGTTAGTGGTTAATATGGAGATGGTAAGAAAGTGCTAAGTTCGGGCTTAGGCTGTTACAAGGGGGTAGGACCATACTTTAGGAGAAAATATGGAACAACTTTGAGTAAAGCAGATCTTTACTTAAGCCAGTGTTATGAAGATGAGGGAACTTAAGAGGTTTCAAGCAGATCTTGACCTCTTTTGGGGAAGTTAGTTAATGATTGGGGAGAACAGAGAAGGGGAGTCAGTTATACCTCTTTTGAGCTTCTTGCATACAATTTTTTGTTGATTGTGTCCTGAATGATATGACACCTGAAAACCTGGAACTGGTCAGCAATTTAGGATTCAACAACCTCAGAACTACCTACCCAGCTTACTTACCTAGCATTTTTTCTTCTTTTGTTTGGGGGTGCACTTAGACTTGCAAACCCGTCATTCATTTTTTTTTTGATGCTTTCCTATCTACATGCTACCCTTATTTCTTCCAAAGCCCAGATTAAGCTGTTGGGCTCCTCTACTTCTCTACCTATCTAAGAATCTGCCAAGATTAAACTGTTTGGACAGATTTACAATCTCTATATTCTAAAACAGGAAATTTAAACCTAGGGAGACCAAGATTAAACTGTTTGGATCTCCCTTTAACTGAAAAATAGCGATACCGGGATAACTTTACAAAATTTGAAGGCAATTGGATGAACTTGAAGTAGCCTTCTTCACTTGGAGACTGCTAAACAAATATGGAGCATTGCAGCAAGAAAAGTACGACATATTTGGCCTGTAAAATGCCAATCACGAAAAATGAATAACCTGCTGCAGCAGGAAGCTAACAATAGGTAAGTTGCATTTGTTCCTATTTCTAAAAAATACTATGTTAATTAGTTGAATAGAGGTGTGTTGATTTTAAATCACATAATTGATCTAATTAGTTGCATGTTTTTATTTAGGGGTTGTTACATATGGCACCAACATTTGAGCTTTTTTTAATGTTCCCTAAGGCGTTACTAAGGAAGTCTTTCATTTGTCTTCTTCAGTGACAAGTACCTAATTATATCATGAAAATCCATCCAAAATGGAAATTAATGCAAGACCATTTACTTGTTGCAACAACATTTCTATGTTTGGAAGCATATAATTGTCCTTTTCTGATGCTCAATTCATGTTACGAAAGTCCACACAAAGGAGAATTTCACTATTTTTCTTTCTCACCACATCCAACTTTTAGATCCATTGTAAATGTTTTACTGAAAAAGTTACACTATTTTCCTTGATATTTTTCAAATTCCAACTTTATAAGCAGCTTCAACTTTGGATTAATAATCCTGAAATTTTGCTTAAAAGACTTTGGATCTTCATTTAATGGTATGAAGTGTTTAAGGATGGATTTGCAATATTCCATTAGATCATCACAAGTCTATGCAAAACATTCTTAAAACTCCTTAAATGAAAGAGCGTATTACTTGGTTTCTTCAGTGGTACAACTAGTACCCAGGTTCAGGTACTTTGGAGCTTTTGATGGAGCCATGTTAATTTTTTTGTGTCTTCTAAACTTCCCCAAGGAAAGGTTCATCAATTGTGTTCTTTTTATTTGTTTAATTGTCCCTTGTGAAAAATAATTCAAGACTAACACAATTCCTTAGAAGATATCCATACATTAGATTTTGAGTTTGAATTTGATGAGATTCTTCATCTTTTGATACATGATTTTGATTCATCATTACTTGGAATATTTAATGATTTTGGTTGTGAATATAAAAGAAAATATATAACATTATAACAATCTTAAAATATCTTCTAGTAGTCTTCTTTGTCTAGCAATGAAGATGAAAAACCATTTTGACATGAAAAATATTAGTAGTTTGGGAATTCTTTGGATTGAAAAAAAAAGTTGCAACTACCAATGAATCTAATTTCTAATTATTTTCTTCTGTTGATCATTAAGATTGATTTGCAACTGGACGTTGGTTCTAAAATATTACTTTTTATTTTATCTTTCTCTATTTGATTATTTGGTTTAAAACTATTTTCATGACTCTTTATTTAAACAACATAATCCTCCTTTTCAACACAATTCTTCATTTGCATCTTTTATTGGCGATTCAACAGATTATTCATTTTCTTCGAGCAAGTTTTCTTCTTCAATAATTTCTTGTAACATGACAACATTTGTATTAGGAACTTTAGGAACCCCAAGTCCTTGTTCATCATTTCTTTTACTTCCATCAACTATACCGTTTAATTTTTGTAGCATAGGAATTACATCCTAAAATTGTTGTTGTGGAACAACTTTACGATTTATTTTTATATGAATTATTTCATTTTGCATTTCCCAAATGGTTTGATTCAATTGTGTTATCTTTTCATCTCAACGAATCAATTGAGTTTCCTTAGGAAAATTAATATTTATCACATTTGGGGGTTGTACTTGAGAATTCCCCTTCCAACACATTGTTCTTCGACAATCATAGATGAATAAGGATATTGGTCTAATATAGATTGTAACACCCCCAAATACCCTTGTATTGTATTTTACATATTTTTATCTAGGCCGATGAGCAAATTCTTTTTGGGCCTATGTGCCTGCATTATGTGGTTTGGGGCTAGAGTGTTAGTAAAGTTAAGTCCCATGAACCTAAGAACACGTTGTAAGTCATTTTACGAGTAATAAAATACCATTGTTGTAGATTGAGTGAGAAACAAGAATGGGGGGATATAACTTCACCAGAAGAAAGGTAATGTGGAATGGAATCCAAGGTTAAGTTTTCACAACATGACATCCAGAATTTCACTTAGGCATGTAAAACCTAGATTAGGTAGATTGAAGAATGAAGGAAGTCTCCAAGTGGTAGGGAGAGTAGTTTTCTAGTTAACATTTGGAGGGATTTAAACATGCATATAGAAAGCTATCCTTTCCTTGTTTCGACCATTAAACCCAATCTAAATGGACCTTGTATTGTTTGAAAGTAACCCACGGAAAATTTTCTGAGAGGGACCTATGCTATCTATGATTAAAGTCCTCAACCTAAGAAGGAAAGATACACATTAGTGAAATTGTGGTTGGGTCTACGAGGATTACTATAAACTTGAAGATAAGAGTCTAATTGAACCCAAACCCATGACCTCATAATTATATGTGGAAAACATTGTTAAAATGCAATGGCCAAAGTTCCATTTCACCTAAGATAAGGATGGAGTCATAAGGGAAAGTGGAGAGTAGAATTGCTTGGTGTAAGGCCAAAGGAGTGCTTGGGATACTTCCAATGGTAGCTAGAATTCATGAAGCCATCATATTTTGAGACATCTTAATTGTTTTACACTTGAGGCCCAAGGTGGAGTAGTGGCATAGCTTCGTAGAATGCAAAGGCAATGAAAAAGTGCACATCGACATAGCCTAATGGACTATAGAGGTAGTGAAAGGGTGCGTCATCTTGGGTTTGCAAGGTGGAGGATGTGGGATTGTGGTTAAAGAGGCTACTAAAGTTGGAAATTGGCCTAATACATGAAAAATATTGACTACATGATGTAGTTAGAATTAGGTGAGCCTTTACCCTTGTGGAGTTATGACCACAAAATCAAGTTGGCCCACTATTGAGTGTTCTAAAGCAGCATGGTATAGGGTTAGGAGGAATATCTAAGGCCTATATCCAATTGGTGATAAATTATGCTTGCCAAATTATGTGTTAAATTCATGGATGTTGGACATTATATATGTGTACTTGTTATGTACGCTGATGTAAGTTACTTGTTGTGTTGAATCCTAAATACATTTTTCTTTTTACATATTGTTCAATGAAGTGAGGTTATGCATGTTGTTAAGGCCAACTTGAGTATGCTCAATAATAAATTATTGGGATAATTAAATGGGGTAATCATAGGGGTATTTAAACCTCAATGAACATGCCTCTAAGGTTAAAAAAGGAAAATGTGTCAAGAATCCATGCGAAATCAACTTGAGGAATAATAGATATATACCATTTAGGGATGGCAGGAATTGGAGGATTGCCCTTGATTGGAACCATAATGAGTTGAGTTAGCTACCTGGCCTGATTTATCTAGGGATATTCCCCTATTTGCTAGAATTCCTATAAGATCCCTTTAGCTATAATGAATTTATCAATTTTTATGTTTGTATAGGGATGAAATCCCACCTGAAGGAAATATATGGGGAACTACCTCAAGGGAAATCGACCATAGTGCTAACCTCTCAAATTAAAATGAAAAGGGAATAAGGATTAAGTTGTTTATTTGAAAAGGAGCGAGAGTTATCACTAAACTAGGTAGAATGAATAGGAGGCCTACGGATTTTGATTCATAGAAACCAACTACTAATGGATTAAACCATTTGAGGAGTGGGTGTGTTTTTAGGATTAGGAGGATTTGGGTTTCTTTAAGGAATTTTGGAGCAAACATAAATCGATTACAGTTAGGATGAACCAACAATTTTGGGCTAGGGAAAACTTATTTAAGCTTGTGAATATATGAAATTTTGGGGATTCAGTTTCAAAAATTTGAGGATGGATGGCCTTAGCCTCAACCCCTAGTCACATTGGCGAACAAGGGGCATGACCTAGGCTTAGATACAAAGGGGGCTTAACCAAGGGAGATGACACTAGGATGAATTCCTTTAGTTTAAATGTGCTTAAGGGTGGTTTGGTGGAGTCATTAACTAGACCAACCAAAACTTTCCCAACTTGATATTAATTTTTAGTTCCTTAATAGCCCAGTGCCTTGTGGGCTAGTGGATTTGTCAACCAAAATGAGCATATCTTTACTAAGTCTAGTTTTAAATATCCTAGTGGGTTGAGGTCTGGTTGATAGAATGAAAATTAATAAAAAAGAGTCATATCAGTTTATGGTCTGTTAATCAGATTGGACCAAGTCAAGCAAGAAAAGGTGTTAAGAAATCTTGGTGGCCAGTGTTTGGTTAACAAAACCAATAGGACATAGGAAATGGGATCCATTAGTTTATGGTTATGTTAATCATGTTGGTCTAAAGTAAACATGCATTGTATTATATTTTGGTTATATTGTGCATCCTGGTGTATAATGATCCAGTTGGAAGAAAAGGGATCCAAACATCCAACTTTTAACAAAGGGAATTATTAAATTTTTTTCCTGGATCTAGATAACAGATGACATTTCGGCCCAACCCATTATCGCACACGATGATGAGTTGAGACCACAAGCTTGGCATAATGAGGGTTAGGGAGGTGAATATTTAAAAATCTAGCTTTTCTCAAAAGGATCGCTTAAGAACTGCATTGAGTTACCTAACATAATTTGGATGTCTATCAACACCATATTATGGCACATTTTGTCTTCTCTAATAAGGTTTGCATGGCATGCTAACATGGCTCACGATGTGGTAAGGTGATTAAGTAGAATAATGTAGCATTCCACATGGCTCATGACATGGAATGCCACAATGGAAAGATGACATGGCATGTTTGTGGGGGGACAATTGATGAGCCATATTTTGTCAGCACATGACGTGGAATTTAGAGGGTTAACCTATTAATGATAGTGTAAGTCTAGAAATATGGAACTTCCATCAATGCACATTTTTGGAAAAATAAAAATGTGGACAGATACAAATAAAAAATGTTAACTGATTTACTATTAGGTGATGGGGACCTTTTCATATGTAGACAAATTCTAAATGGTAGGGATGCAGAATATGTAATTTTTTACTTGCATTAGCATTTTTCTATTTACCTATATATCATGAACCTAGACTTAGTTAAATCTATAATTTTCCATAAATTAACCTTTACAAAAAACCCAAATCTAGATGTGACACAAGATTTGAAGTGTTTGTGTTGTAGAGGTGGTGTGCCTCAATCTCAACACATGGGAGGATAATGTCCATGTGTTTGAATGGTATGGTGGTGACACATGTTGGGGCTCCCGTGCGTTAGACATACAAATGGTGACAAGACATGAACTAATTTAATCCTCTGAAGGTCATAACTTCACAGTTAGAAGTTGGAATGAATTAAAATTTATATCATTAGATAGCTCTTGATGAGTAGAAGATGATGGTAGCTTCAGAAACAAGGTCTAAGATGGACATAGGAAGAGAAAAAAAATGGTTAGCTATGTTATAGAATGGTATCAGAGCCCATGTTGCAATATTGGTATTGCTTAGGCCTAAAAGCAGAATGATTTTAATGGCCTACATAAGTAAATGTTAATGGATATATATATGTGTGTGTGTATACATTTTTGTGTGTATGTATGTATATATATGAAAAAATCACAACTTTCTATTAAGAAAATAAAAAGCTACATCAATACATGCACATAGTGCAATTAAACTATTGTCCCTAAAAAAACCAGTGAGAGAAAATAAAATGGCCGAAAAAGATAACCTAGCCCATGGAAACAAAAAAGAGTGTTTTATTCTATCATCGTGTAACCATTTCAGGTTTTGTATACCATATCGATGACAAAAAATAGAGGTTTACATTGATATAATTTGTTGTTGAGAGCAAGAAGGAAAAAATAAAAAAGCCTTTGAAAAACATTATACTTTAGTAAAATAATAGTGCTAGAAATTATGATCCGCACCATCTAAATGTTCAGTGATTTTCCAATCCCCCATTATATATCTAAAGCTTTCCTTGGATAGAGAAGCTACTTCAGAATTCCTCTCCATGTAGATGTGACAACAAGAAATACAATTAAAAACATGTTTTAATTAGAAAATCTCTGCAAGAATTGGAAGTAGTGTGTGGTTGTGACATATTTGAGAACCATTAAACCAATTTATAACATTTAAGGAGTCCCCAAAGACTTGCAGAGAATGATAGTCATATTCTAGTGCCCAAAACATAAGAAGTTTTAAAGATAGAAGTTCTGCATAATTGATGGAGCCCTTGCATTTGACTTCAGATAATGTTGATAATTAATGTATAGAATGAGACCAACCCCACAAATACCTTCCTTGGTTGAAGCTTTATCAAAGTATGACCGGGGAATTTGACGATTGATTTCTTCTTCAGTAACATTGCGGGGGACATGGACAGATTCCTTAGTAGGCGCGAGAGCATAAATAACTCCCATTGCAAGCAGATGAAGCATCCCTAAATGTGGCTTTTTTCTTAGCAAGCCAAACTCCCCAACAGATAAGAGGAGGAATTTTTCTAAGAATCTCATCTCTTGACAAACCCTACCAATTTTTCCATGCCTCAATAAAAATTTTGCGCCTTTAATCCATATTGCAACCTAGTAGTTGTTTAGTTTTAGACTAGTTATTTAGAGAGAAAGCGAAAATTAAGAACAAGTGTGAAACTAACTCTTCTGCATTTTTGCATAGGATGTACCAACTGATACCTTCTTTATATCTCTTTTGCAGGTTATCCGAAGTTCACACTTTATTTTTGAGTAAACACCATAGAAGAAATATTGTCTTGGTTGGGTAAACAAGCTTCCAAATCGGCTTCCACCACTACTCCAGATTTACACTTAGTCTATCAACGATTTGATGGCCGTAACCTGATTTTAAGGTATAAATCCCTGAAGGGAAATGTACCCAACATAAAGTGTCCTCCTTGTCTATGATTATGATGTGCTATATTTTGAGATAAATAATACAGTTTGTCCATATGACAGTGAAATCCCCATGAAGATCCTATTGGGCTACACTTTTCCATCCTTGTGACGAAAAGGTAGTCCAACCCTCATCCACAATTTGGTTAAGAAAAACATGGCCCTTCTTATTAGGAATAATCACTAATTTGGGAGGACTTATGAATTTTTCAGTGTAGCCAACCCATGGATTAAAGCCAACTCTAAAATTTTCCCTATTACCAACCTTCTAGGCAAGGCTGTAGCAAACCACATTGAAAGAATCATTGATAGCTTTCCAAATGATTGAAGAATTTAGTGTCCTCTTGTTTGAGCTTCTAATTCAATCATCTAGAGATTGGGGAAAGATATATTTCCTCAAAACCACTGATGTCTAAACAATTTTTGTTGAGAGGAGCCTCCAATTGACTTTTGCTGAGAGAGGTTTCACAAAACTAGGTAGGTCCTTTAGGCCCCAGCCTCCCCATGACTTAGGTAATGCAATAACTTCATCTTTGGACCCAACCTGCAAGAACCTACCACCAAGTTTTCTTATAGCTACTAAAGTTCCTTTAGGTACCCATGTGAGAGCCATCCAAAAAATTGGGATGGCTTCAAGGACTGATTTAATCTATACCAACCTTCTAGCTCTCAAAATTCGTTTGAAGCTCCAATGATTAAGCCTTTTCTCTACTTTGGCTAGTAACCACATCTAGTCGTGGTTCCTGTATGAATTGGGTTTTAAATTGAAGCCCAAGTATTCGAGGTTTTCATGGATAGGTTTTACAACAAAAGTAAAGTAAGTCTATCCCTCCTCACCTCCCCATAGGACAACCCATAAAAGGATAATGTGGGTTTTTCAACATTGATAATCATGCCTGTTGCTTTCTAAAAAAGCGCAAGAGCATCCTTGATGAACTCCAAATCCTATCTCTATCCATTGCAAAAAAATAAGATATCATCCACGAAAATCAAAAGAGCAATAAATATATTTCCCGCCACTTCAATGCCCCATAAGTCACCTTGACGCTTATATACCAACAACAATTTTCTCAACCCCTTAGGTACTAAAAGAAATAAGATTGGAGATGGGGGTATCCCTGCATCAAACCTCTCTGAGCATGAAAAAAAGGAGATGCTGAGACATTAATCAAAACTACAAAGGATAATTTTTTTTCATACAACCCATGACCTAGTGAATAAAAGGGACCTCAAACCCCAGATGTGTGAGAATCATATGAATATAAATTTAGTTGACTATGTCATATGCTTCTAAAAAGTCATTTTTGGCAACAATCCCTTTCAACTTCCATATTTTTTTTCCATGGATACCTTCTTGGGTGACCTTAATAGCTTCATGAATTTGATGTCCCTCCAAAAAACCAAACTATTGTTTAGACACATTCCTGGACAAAACTGGTCGAAGATGCATTGTGATGATCTTTGCTATGATTTGTAAATGGGTTTTCACAAAGAAATAGACATGTATTAACCAAAATATTATGGATCATCGACCTTCTGGATGAATTTCTATAAAGGTAGAGTTGAAAGGGTCATAAATTCTCCCATTTAGGTGAGAGTACTCAATGATCCACAGAAGTTCATCCTCAATTAAATTGAAGAAGCCCAAAAATAACTCCATAGTCCAACCATCCGACCCAAGGATTTTATCCTTCTATGTTCCTTTGAGAACCACCTCAAGTTCAAATTTAGATATAGGCTCCATTAAATTCTTATTATCTTCCTCATCCATTGATTTGGTGGATCAAAATAATGCTCAAAATTGAAAGTGTGTGATAGAGCTCGAAGCATGTACCATTGGATAGATCTGAATCCAACACAACTCGTTTCACTCAAATCCTACATTGGATGCTCTCAAAAACGCGTTCTAAACAATTTAGGAAACAACTAAATTTTTTGGAAAAAGAGTTGCAGGTATGCCTAGTCAACAGTCCGTACGTTGACTAGGCCATGACTTGGCATGTTGATTGGTCCTCCATCGGCCAATGAATGATCGACATTTGGCATTAGGCAATTGGTTGCTAGCATGGTGAATTTTTATTGGTTTATGGTTTTGTATGGAGGCCGAACAACAACCATGGGGTTCAAAACCGGGACCTCACACCTATCAATCAAATCCAACACCAACGCACCACCACTTTGTTGCATGTTATATAATGTATTCGAATTACATTTAACATTGGTTGAATGTGCATTTGGGGAGGGGTCGGGCTAAGCCCTAGCCCTTGGCCACAAGACTATAGGCGGGGGGCCAAGGGCTAGGGCTTAGCCTAGCCCTCATGGCTCGTAGCAACCATATGCCCACAAATGATGCCAAGTCGATGAACTGGGAATGAAAGGGATCGGGGGCCAGCCCAAGCATTATGGGCTTCAATGTGACCATACACAAAGGAGTCTGACGAAGAAAATGGAGGAGGCCAGCCCCAGGTCATATGAACCTTA
Source organism: Pinus taeda (assembly GCA_000404065.3). Classification (NCBI taxonomy): domain Eukaryota; kingdom Viridiplantae; phylum Streptophyta; class Pinopsida; order Pinales; family Pinaceae; genus Pinus; species Pinus taeda. The sequence continues at coordinate 69,445 of APFE031156805.1, forward strand.
TGTGACCAACAATACAGCGGAAGGGGGGCAACTCCTAAGGGCTAGCCCACGGTCACCACATACGCCATAGAACCAGGGGGCGCACCAACGGTAGGGGCTAGACAAAGCCCCCAAAATCTGCCCCCCTATGTGGTCGCATGACGCAACGTGACCAGAAATTTCGGGACTGGGGGGTTTAATGGCGCCCTTAACGATCCTACAAATTTGCCCACTGAGTAGTAATTGTGCTAGATTTAGTGCATTGATTCCACATTTGGGGCGCTCGAGCCAGCTTGAGGCTGAATTGTAGGATGGTTGGCTGCAAAATTTAACAAAACGAAGAAACAAGCATAACTTTCTCAGTTTTTGGCCAAATGAGGTGCTTAAAGAACCAAAATAGGGGTTTTTGACAGTGCTGAATCCATTGGAGACATTTTTTCTACTATTTGAGCAATATAGAGTCATGTAAAGACACTTTTGAGAATTTTAAATAAAAGAGGCCTACATTGGAAGTTGGACCAAGAGATGGAGCCCAAGAGGGGTGAACTCCTTGATCATACTTGTGTTATATGTTTCAGATATGCTGGTTTTATCTCTATTTGGCTGTAAAATTTGGTTTAAATTTACTTGTTTAAGTGTATAGTAAGCTGATCCTCTACCCAAAACACATATAAATTTAACTTGCAAATTGTTAACAAATCTTCATGTTTACACATTTAGATAATTTTTGGTATTAGAGCAACATGTTTATAGTGAATATTGGATTTGTTCGCAAGTTTTTTTTTTTTTTTTACAAGGTTAAATCTCAAGAGAGGAGAAGGAGAACATGTGGAGCCAAGATCTCAAATTGTTTCAAGGAGAACAAACACCCCTCAAAATTTAATAGTCACGACACATGAAGAGGGTATTGAAGGAATGTCTAAAGATGAGAAGAATTTAAGAAAGTCATTATTTGAGATGTCAGAGATGGTTGAGGTTTTGTATGAGGAGAGGAATTCCAGACTGTACGGAGAAAGCTCAAAACCTCATGGAGGAAAAGGAGAAAAAACTCCAAAAGGGAATGGAGGTAATGGTGACAAACCACCACCTTCACCTCCATCATCATCCTCATCTTCATCTTCATCCTCACCTTCAACTTTTTATACCCTTTCACAAACACCTCCAAGTTCCCTAAAGGGTCATGGTAAAACTCCTTTGCTTAAGCTTGATATTAAGTTTGAATTGCCTATGTACAATGGAGAGGTAAATGCATAAAAATTAGAATATTGGATTCGTCAGATTGAAGTGTATTGCAGGATATAAAGAATCAAAGATGATGAAACCAAGATTCGACTTCACTACAAGGAAAAAGGTCATTGGTGAGGGTCATGCCTGTGACAGACCTTTAAGGTCTGTCACCAATGTCACATATTGTGACGGTCTTTAAAAAAGCGTTGTTGTAAGTGTATATAGTGATGGTCCTTTAAGGTTTGTCACCAAAGCCATTTTCAATGACACTTTTGTTGAGGTTCGTTAAAGGACCGTCACTAATTATCTCTTTGGTGACACTTTTGGTGAGGGTCGTTAAAGGCCCATCACTAATTCTCTCTTTGGTGACAGTTCTAATGACGATATTTTATTGACTGTCACTAATGATCTTTTTGGTTACTTTTGGTGACGGTCAATAAATGTTCGTCATCATTGATCATTCCAATGAGTTTTTGATGATGCTTCATACCTGTGACGGACCTTTAAGGTTCATCACCAATGTCGCATATGGTGATGATATTTAAAAAATCATTGTTGTAAGTGTATATAGTGATGGTCCTTTAAGGTTTTTCACCAAAGCCATTTTCAATGACACTTTTGGTGAGGGTCATTAAAGGCTCGTCACTAATTCTCTCTTTGGTGACACTTCTAGTGACGATCTTTTATTGACCCTCACCAGTTCTCTTTTTGGTTACTTTTGGTGACAGTCAAAAAATGGTCATCATCATTGATCATTCCAATGTGTTTTTGATGACTCTATGTGCCTGTTACTATATTTTTTGTCCAAAGATAACGATTTAAGACCATTGTTGTGGAGTCTTTTTCATTATGTGTCCAAGGTCATAGTGGTTATAATAGTCAGTCAATTTTTTAAGAAGTAATTAGTGTGTATCATTTCCCTAAATTCATAAGAATATAGTTTTCCTATGAGTCAACACATGATTCATCTCTATTAGGTTTATTATCTAGCAAATTTCCTTTAAATAAAGTTCCACTAGTGTGTGTAGGAACTATATTATTTAATACATAATCAAGCTCTGTCAATTCTATTAATGAGAGATACCTAGCACTCCTCAACACTCATGGCACACCTTATAAACATGCTTTGGAATAATACACTAACATTCCTTGGCACCTCGCATGTCTTGGAACATATTTGTACCTAGAACATATTTGTACCTAAAACATCTTGCAATGAGTAGGACGCCCAAGCACATGTTGTGTTAGGTCCCTATAATACTAAGTGATTACCCCATTACTATTGTTGTAGTTGTACCCCTTATTAATATTGTTGTGCCCCTATTGTTCCCATATTGTTATTACTGTGCCCCATAGAATCCTCTATTGTTATTTTTGTGGCTTTATATTATTATTGTTAGGTCGGTTGGGTTATATTGTGACTCCTTAGACTCCTATATATAGAAAGGAGGTTTTGTCATTTGAAATCATCCAATAATTCTTAATTTATGTAATGTAAAGGAGGTTGCCCCCTCGAAGAGGCTGAATTCTAAGGCATTGATCTATCCATTCTATCTTTTTTTGAGCTGGTTTCATAATAGTATATCTATCTGCTCCTCCTCTTCTAAGGCTCTACCTCTGAAGTTTTTCCTTTAGGAGAAATACTAGCACTAGTTTCTGCTAGTCGAAGTGGCTAGAATAACAGATCATTCTTTGACTGCTCTTCAAAAGACATTTCTCGGGATTTTCTGAAAGCTCTGTTCTCCATGAACTTTACATCTCGTCGAATTACGATCTTCCTATTCCCTTGAAGATAGACTCTATATGCCTTATCATTCTCGCTATATCCTACAAGATATCGTTTCTCCACAGTTTGATCCAATTTCTTCCTCTTTTCTTCCGGTACATGGCAGTAATTCAAACTCCCAAATATCTTGAAATGACTCACCTCAGGCTTCTCTTACATAATGCCCTATGAGGAGTCTTGTTCTGTACATACACTATCGTGTTTCATGCTTCTACCCATAGAAACTTGGGCATATCCTGATCATACAACATTGCCCTGGCTACTTCAACAATAGTCTGGTTCTTCCTTTCTGCGACCCCATTCTTCTCTGGATTATAGGGGTTGTCCACTCTCTTCTAATGCCTTCTCTTGCACAAAAATCAGTGAAGTCCTCGTCGATTTATTCTCCACCATTGTTTGAGTGCAATATCTTTATCTTCTTTGTTATCAGATTCTCAATTCTTAGCTCTATTATTTCTTATGGAAAATATTTGCAGACATTTGAGTGTATCAACCCTAGAACACTCTTATCTCTATTGTTTCTTATGGAAATTGTTTCCTTGGCGTATGTGCCTAGAGCACATCCTCTGCATACATCATCTCATTCGGTACTTAATTTTGGAACTCCTGATACTATTTTCCCAAGAATTCTCAGAGCCCCATGGTGTAAGTGTCCCATCCTCCTGTGCCATAGTTCATTCAAATATTTATCCCCACTGCTATCGATCCGTGAAATTAGTGATTCTAGTTGTAATCTATACATCTTGTTACTTCTGATTCCAATCTGGGCCTTCTTTTCCAAACTCGAGTGTTTGACATATTCTTTCTCCTTAATGAAGAAATTTCATAGCCCTTGTTTTGAAGCTGATATATGGAGAGTAAGTTCATCCCAAATCCTGGAGCATGCAGCACATTGGTTTCTCGAAGTCGATCTCCTGCTTCTGTTTGAAAGACTACAATACATCTTTCAACGGGGGTACACTTTGCCTTATCTCCCATGGTGAACTGAAAATTCATCCTTTCTTCATGATAATTCGAAAAACATTCTCGTATTCTTGTCATAGATCCACTATATATATACGAAACCTCAGAGGAGGCAGAACTTGCTAGGAAAGTGGTACCTCTTCCAACGGGGGTACAATTTGCCTTATTTCCCATGGTGATCTGATAATTCATCCTTTCTTCCTAATAATTAGAACAACATTTGCGTATTCCTATCATATGCGAGGAAGCTCCACTATATATACCAAACCTTAGAGGAGGAAAAACTTGCTAGGCAACTGACTTCTTCTTCCAGTCTAGAAGCTAACACAACAATCTTAATCCATGTTCTTCATGCTCTCTTCTTTTTTTGGAGATGTGCGTGAGTCCCTCTGGGTTGATGCCTCGGCATCATGCTCTGGACTCATAGCATATTCTTCTATCCTGTTGCCTGATGTCTGCTCTGATACCATGTGAAAATTTCTAAGATGACATTCTACTATAGTAAATGATTTATTTCACCCACTTATTTCTCACAATAAGTTATTTACAAAAACCCTTAGGTAAACATTAAAATAAATTCTACTACAGTGATCACATAATTACATAGAGAAAATAACAATGATATACAAGCACAAGAAGTAATCACATCAACATGGTTGTTTTTGGACAATTGTCCCCAGAAAAACCCAATGTGGGAAAATTGGTGCAGCAGATGAGGGTTTTATTAATCTTCAACAACAATTACTTTACAAGGAATTATTTCACAGAGAAGCTGAGACACTTCTAAGAGAAAACACTTGAGACAAATTTTCTCCTCCTCTTGGATAAGTTCTGACACCCTAGGGACCCTTCAGCCACCTCTATGTCACTTCTGCGTCACTCTGCATCAGCCTGCGTGAGGTCTACATCTCCAATGGTGTTGTCTGCTGCTAATGCCCTCCTCTTCCTCCACCCTACAACTCTCCCTCTGAAATCGAACTCCTTCTCCTTGAGAATCAATTTCCCTCGGGGTACTGAGTATTTTCCTGATGTATCTCCAACTGTCTCTCAAGTCTTCTCTTATACTTTTCCTATTGATGAAACAATAGCCAAGATTAAGTTTCTAATCAATGACTAAGATTAAAATAGACTTGATCCTCATCTATTAGAAGCTTATCACCCATATCTTTATTAATACCCATTAATATTTTCATGTTCCTAAGTTTAGACTTAGGAACCCATTAAGAATATTAATTATTTTAATAACTCCTCATTTGGGTGGAATTTCTCCAAACGATTTTTGGGTCGTAGATATTTCATGTGTTCTAGCCCCTCCACAAAATTTCGAAGCTAGAGCACATCAGATGCTACCGAAAATCAAGATGTAATCGTTATTTGTTAAGATCAATCAAAGTGTAGGTGTTCCATTATAACAACATACAATCTTTAGAATTTCTTTGACATAAGAATCAAGAATAACTTAGAATATTAAAAATCCTCCCTAAATGTCCAATCATCTAAGATGAGAAGAAACATATAAAAGCATCTCTATAGTGAACAAGTTACATTTCAGAACAGCGTAGAAGAAACAATTTATTGATTTTTAGGTGACCCATTAAACAAATTGCCCAACCTTTACTTAGTATAGAAAATAAATTTGCTAGGGATGTCAGGGAGACTGATATTCAGCCTAGCCCTTTCCAATGTCTTATACTAACTCAAAAATATGCAGAAATAGATTATGAAAATCACTAGAAAACACTCACAAGTATACAAATGTTGTCACAAGTAGAAACTAGAACCCTTTGATTATCTTCAGTTGAAAGTATTACAAAAATTGTCTTCAGGTATAAACCCTCTCTTATTCAAAAATATAGTATATATAGAGTGTTTTACAAAATATCCAATCTTCTAAAGGATTTACATTAAAAAATAAATAATAATAAATAAATAAAAATAAATAAATAAATTAATAAATTAAATTAAATTAAAATTAAAAAAAATAATAAAACAAAATAAATAAAAAAAAAAAATCTTTATTCAAAACTTTGGATAATGTTCAAACAATTTCGACTAAAAATAGAAAACTGCTCCAAAAATGTCTCCAACTATGCTTGATTGTTGCATCCAGGTTCGATGTATTTGAAACTGGTATGTTCTTGTTGCTCGAAATCCTCAATGACTTTGATCAGTTGTTGATATGTTGAGTTGATAAGCTAAATTTATCCAACTAATTTTACCAACTTCTCTCATTCTTCATCTATTAGGTAACTGAGATCAATCATATGTATGTATATTCATCTACATCAATATACTTCTCAAAAGAAAGTTTTACAATGTATAAATGTTTGATCCCATAGAAGATGAAAAGGTCATCAACTAACATCTGAAGTAGACTTTGATCGATGATTTCTCCCTTGATTCCAACAAATTATGTTGTGTCCCTCTCTCCTTTGTTCAACAATCTTTGATAATTCTCCTCTGTAATCATTAGACCTTCTGAATTCTTGAAAGATGGAAGACCCATTTGCTGAAGAATAGAAAATTTCCTGTAAAATTTATTGATTTGTAGTTTAAGATTTTCACATTTTTACTTTATCTTTAGCATCAAAGTTTTCTTCATGAGAACTTTTCTGGCCTGAATGACTGATCATTAAAGAAAATGAAGTCTAAAATGGACTTCAAAACAAAAATATACAACCAAAATCAACTTTATAAGAACCAATAAGATTCAAGATGATGATGTCAACCATGGGGGTTGATTCACCATTTTTGGAGTAAAAAAATAAAAACTATTTTTTCAACTCATATTTTCAACTTATCTCCCTCTGATTTTACTCAAATTTTAAGTGGGAAAACTTGTTGAATGCATAATTTAATTCCTCATCCAAGGAAGGAGTACCCATGGTGCATACTTTCGATGGACCCTACAATCACATTTTTCATGTAGCAAGGTCCATCAAAAGTATGCAGCATGGGTATTCCTTGGATGAGGAATTAAATTATGCATCCAGCAAGTGCTCACGCTCGAAAAATCATAGGGAGATAAGCTGAAAAAAAAAATAAAAAATAAATAAAAAAATAAATAAATAATAAAAAAAAAAAATAAAAAAAGGGAAAAAAAAGAAAAAAAAGATTTTTTTCTCCCTCTAAAATTTGATGATGTAATTTAATATTATTTCCACTATTATTTTATAATATTCCTTAGGAGATCCATTTTAGAACTCAAAATTTCTCTAACGTTTGTTCTCTCTTGAATTCCCAATTCTTCAAGTTCTTATTTGGACTTTGTGTTTAGAGCTTTAATTATTTGACTTGCATGTCCAAGTTTATTTCCCAATTGTAATTTAATGTCATTAATGACTTCTCTTGCCCTTTCTAGCAACTCCTTTTGCTCTACAATAATCTCAATAGAAGCCCAAATGTCAGACACAAATGATATAATCTCCATCCAGATTCGTTATATGGCATGTGATAAACATTGAACACTGTTAGTACTGCTTAAATAATGTTCTACTTGCTTTTGTAAATTTGATTTTTTCTGCATTTCAGCCACTAAAGCATTATTTGATTTGATTTTATCTTGCTCTTCGCTATCCAAATTTTCTCTTAATCTTCCAATTTCAACATCCTTTAGATTAAGAGAAGATAATTCCTCTCATAGTCTTTCTGCATTAACATTCTTTGTTGAACCTGTTTTTGTTGTTGGAATGTCTGCATTGTTAGTTTGAGATTTCTCCTTCAAGACTCTCTTCCATTCTTACTTCCATATTTTGGATTTGTAGGTTCTGTTCAATTATAAAAAACAATAAAGCTTCATTTTCTTTCTCGAATTCCCTAATTTCTTGTATTTGGGGATGCTCTGTTGTAGGTAGCTTCAACCTTTTCCTAAGTGCTTGGATGTCTTCATTTTTCCTTTTAATACTCTCCTATGTGGCATTAATATATTTAGGATTCAAGCCTAATTTGATCACAACATATTCAAGAGACTTGATCCTGGTATCTTTTGCAAGAGAGGATGTCATTTCCATCTTAAGCTTTGTTTGAATATTCAATAAAGAGTTTTGTAATTTATACACATTAATAGTAGAACTAGTGAGTGTAGAATAGATCATCTCACCAGTTTTCCTGTGTAAAACTATATGATCTATAGGATGGATTTGTTTGGTATTGAAAGAGAGTATAGAAGCTTTAAAATATTAAAGGGTCATAGCTCCATGAAATTTACCTTCAAGAAATGCTAATTTGAACTTACCTTTCTCCACATCTAAAGCTGAAAGTAACCTATTCTTGGTGGAAGAGGAAGTTTTCTTTAAAAATTGACTATAAGTTATTGCTATCAAAGACTCGTTCTTTTTCTTCATTTCCAGAAATTCAGAAAATGTGTTTGTCTTAGGAGTAGAATAAGAAGGAGAGGGAGAATATTATTCCCCTGTTGATTCTCTTTGTTGCAAACCGAATACACGGTCACCTAAAAGGATCATAGTAGTAGGTGAAGCAATATCATAAGATACAATTTCTGACATTGTTCCCTCTATTGGATTTGATTTTTTCCTTTTGTATACTCTGACTTTCTTTTCCTCTTACTCTAATACACTCTGAATTTTTCTCTTGAGTTCTTTTTCTTTCATTTGAGGTGTAGCTAAAACTCTTTGTCCCACTAACTACTCCATTGTTTTCTCTTATGTTACTTCTGGAAATGCGTTTTCTTCCCAAGTGTATTTATTTACAAATTTTTCTATCTTTGGTTTAGACACATGAATATAAGGAGCAGAATTTTGCTCAACCCTCAATTCTGAAATTTTCCTTACTGGGTCATAGGGCCAATTGAACCTTAATATGAACTTCATCTGTGCTAATAAATTATTCACCTCCTTATCAGTAGATTTGGTATTAACAATAAATGGGTAACTTGAGCCTTGAGTTTAAACTGAGTCTTTTGCTTCCTTGATACAAAGTGAATTTCATTAACATTTAAGCTTTTTCTGATAAATTCCATGGAAACAATTCGCATTGGGAGAAATATTGGTAACTTGTATGGTGGAAACTCACAACCATGAATTCTAATCTTTGTGAAATTTTGGTACAAATACTAGTCTCACACTCAATTGTAGGATTTTTATTTATTTATTTATTTTCAAATGAAATCCTTGGAACTACGTCACTGTTGAAAAGGAAAAATAAAACATACAAGAATTGACCAACAAAATCACTTAAAGAGAATTCTTTGTATTTTTTGTGACCAATGAAGTCCAGTGAATGAGATACTTCCCAAAATAAATGTAGATTGTTTGCAATTATGGAATTGGTAGCTCTGGTTTGTCTGAGAACCGCCACTTAATATGATTTCTTTGGATGAATGAAAGATGTGCAGGGAAATCGGGAAATACTATAGATTAATGTGGAAATAGATATTCATATTCAATTAAATGAGCATGTATTACCATTTATGGGTGAATGAATTTTCATGTATTACCCTTAACGACTAGCTAGAAATGGATAGCGGTAGAGTTTACTGATTGGTGGTGAAAATAATGGATGATAAGTATGGTGGAAGAAATAGTGAAAGGATAGTGAAGAGATAAATTTGGTGGAGGGAATAAGTGAAAACCAGAGGCAGTTTGAGGGAGGGGGTAGCGAAGTGGTAAGTGGTAATAGGTGGGGGTGTGTGTAATTAACCAATGCGTGACGTGTCACTTTCATGGTTTTGAAAAACTGTCCATTGCAGACCCTCTCAGCCCCCTCTGTTAATTTTTGAGCACACATGGGTCCCTCAATGTAATATTGACTGTTGATCATTTCAGAGCAAACTACCACCTTCGAGATCTGTGGGATTTTTAATCAAAACATGCCCACACATTTTTTTTTTTTTTTTTAAATCATTATTGTGACGTTATAACGTTTATGAACAACATTATTACAAAGTGCATAAAACTAATTTCTTTTGGCATTTTAAATGAAATATTTGAAATTTTCATTGTAACAAGAAAAAGTTACAACACAACCATTTGTCTTAAAGGCTATGATCTTCAATCACCTCAATGGATCATGTTTCACAGTTTTTAGAATGGATCCACTTGTGCTCAAATACAATATAATTCTTCTCAATAATCAAATATGCTTATGCTCAAAATATTAAACCCAAGGTTTATAAAAACTCAGTTAACCTTTTCTCAAGTTACATTAACCTGTCATCATACATTTAGCCATATAACCATGGTTCGACAAGCCAATAACATTTCTCAACAGATTATATCAATGATAAGCCCTCGACATCTAGATACAATCATATGTTCAATATGTATATCTATTGGCTACCCTAGCAATAGTGTATCAATTAACCCAAGGTAGCATAGCTCTGGTAAACAACACTTTATCTCTATGACATAACCCTATCATCAATTATATGTCATCATTCTATTATGGTTGAAATCTCACTTTAGCATTGTCCGCAACATCAACTCTCTTAGAATCATGATCTATACATATACATTCCCCACATGACAATCTTTGTCATCAACCATACTAATCTCTGAAACCCTATCTCAATAGTTTTTCTCAAGTTACATATGCCTCTATCAAACTCTAGTAGTACCATGCAAAAAATAAACATATACTTGTAAACCCTAACTAAAAAAATAGATAAATAGCAAACTCTAGAAACTTCTACTCAACATCTCAATAATAGTCAGTAACCAATCTAATCTCTATGACATAAACCGTACTCAGCTCATCATCACTTGGTCAATTAGTAGTAGCAATAACATCTTCACCTTCCCTCATAAATATATCTGTCAGTCATATCTATATATGTTGCTCATCAATCACAAGGGTCCAAATATCAATCTGATTACCAATCCAAACTAAACGTCTTCTTAATAGCAACAAAAATACAAACTCAGGCTTACATGTGCTCTCATCATCAGCGATACCTTCATTTTCTTCACAACTAGCATCACAAACCAATCTTGATGTGATATTTCATACTAGGAACAAATTCTAAGAGAACAATAGAGAGAAAATGTTATGAATATAATTCATATAAAAATAATAATTAATAAGTAATTAAATGATGGTTAGTTAGTTAATAATGAAGAGGCATGTCTTAGAGACATGACTATTCATGAAAGGGCACCTTCCTAGGTATATAAGTAGACCCTCATTCTCAATTGTAATCATCTCAAATCAATTCTTATACAATATTCAATATACAGTTACATGTCTTATAATGGACATTTACGTCTTTGAAGTATTTTAAATATTTTCGTTGTGTATATGACTTTTGGTTGTTATATTGGTATCAAAGCCACATCTGATCCGACCCTTGGCCATCAAACCATTCGTCAACCTTGTTGTCATCGTAACTAAAGCGCTTTGCTACACAAGTTGGAGTTTCTCCATTTTCACCAATTAGCCCTTGGCCACTTCAAAACAAATAGTCAAAAAAAGAATTGGAAAGAATGTTATAAAAGAAAAGAGTTAATTAAATATATATTTAATTTTAAAAAAAGGCCTTTGGCCATTGACATTTTAATGCTTCTAGTAAAAAAATAATAATATAGTCTGATGTAAATTTTGAAGGAGAACATTCATATATATAAAAAGGTTCTACATTATTGATAGAAAGTGCATGATAAAGTCGAAAGAGAATTTGTCCATATATCTTTAAAATTATACGTAAGAGAAGGAAAAGTAGATAAGATTACATGGATTCTTCATTAAGTGATTTACAAGCTCGTGGCTTTAGAAACTCATGGTAATTTCCTATAGTATTTTCAAGGTAAAAGAAGAACAAAAGAAATACAAAATCTCTTTATGTGATTGGTAAGTTTTACTTTTTACGTGGAGAAAATTAATCGAGTCAGAGACACATAAGTGGACATACATTTTATATTATACCCCAAAAAGGTGAATAGCCACGTTTCACTAGGGTTGTAACTTTTCAAAAAGGAAAAAGAAAAAGATTATAAATATAATATAGATTTTTTTTAATAAAAAAAAAAGTTAGAAATGAAAAAAAAATTCAAAAAGAAGAAGAGAGTATATATTATTAAATATATATATATATATATTATATATAATATTAATATATATTATTATATATAGATATATATATATATATATATATTATATATTATATCAGGTTATGAAAGTCAAGAAAAATGGAGCCTATTTCAAAAGTAATGAAGGAAGTAGTCGAGATGAGTTACCCACACAACAATCACTATTTTGGACTAAATGTCCATTTTGTTTAGACGAAATTGGATATACTTATATTAAAGAAAAATGCAATTTAAGATGTCCAAGGTGTGTAAGATTATTTAACACTGAAGAGAATCATGATAATGAAAAAATACAAATAAAAAAATTAAAGAAAGAAATCACAAAACTTCAACAAAAGAATGAAGCACCAAAGAAGAAATATAAAAATCTCAAAGACCAGTTTTATCAAAAATCAACAAAAAGTAATGAGGAGATTTTGCACCTCAGAGACCATAATAAAAAATTACTTGAACAGGTCAAAAAGTCTAATTTTAAGAAGAAAAATTTAAAGCAAGAGAACGAAAGCTCTAGTGATAAATTCAATGAAAATTTAAAAACTTTGAATCAAAGGTTATTAAAAGAGATAAAAAATAAAGAAAATGATACTAAGGATAAAGTCGACAATTCAAAAAATGATGAAATTTCACGTCTAAGGAATCATAACCTACCCCTACTTATGCAAATTAAGAATCTTAAAAGTGATAAGAAGTCACTAAATGACAAGTTAAAACAACTTCAAAAAGAAGTATTGAAGTCTCTAATAATTTCAGTCCAAGTTGAAAAAAAGGAATAAATATCGATCCAGTTAATGTCACAACTCAAGAGGATGAGAAACCAAAATAAGTTAAAACATATTCAGAATTGTAGTTCAAATGATATACATTCTAAATGATGATGCTAGATCAACAACAACAACACCTGAAGGAAATCAGGGCACTGGCACTTAGAACGAAAACAATAGATTTATATTCCTAAGAATACTGAAGTTTGCATAATCTAGTTCAATGATAACAATTTAGTGCAAATTTCCAATAACTGATAGATTTCACGGAGGATTAGTCTAGGATGGTCAGATCCATTTTTTATTCAACAAATTTATTTATCGCTCTGAGTATCGTATCGTCTTGTAACAATGAAGATGATAGTTCTGTGAACAGAAAAAGAGATCCAACCTTTCATTAATAGGGTTTGAGGATAAAGTTTTTTGAAGAAGAATACATGTTATGAATATAATGCATATAAAAAAAATAAATATAAATATAATAATAATAATAATTAATTAATTAATTAATTAATTAACTAATGGTTAGTTAGTTAATAATGAAGAGGCATACCTTAGAGACATGACCATTCATGAAAGGGCACCTGCCTAGGTATATAAACAGACCCTCATTCTCAATTGAAATCATCTCATATCAATTATTATACAATATTCAATATACAATTACATGTCTTATAATGGACATTTATGTCTTTGAATTATTTTAAATATTTTTGATGCTTATATGAATTTTGGTCGTTACATTGGTAGTTACAACAAACAACAATTTTTTCCATGTAGCCATACAACAACGGTGTATATATCAAGTCTCTAGTCATCAATCTCATCGCATAGGGCCAGAGTATATGTACATATTAATCGTGTCAATAAACCAACCAATTCATGGGACATATCTTTTCCTACCAACAGACTTTCATTACTAGATCAACACTTCAAGTTTTCAGAGTTGCAAAGGTATAACCAAATTGCACGAGATATTGTATTAATCTACCTTATGCACTAGTTCCTTGATTCCATCTATCAAGAAACCTTTTATATGTCAATAAAAACAACACACATTTATATGGATATAGAACCCTACCAGATTTAGAAGGGTCGTGACAATATCACCTCTCACCGTTGTTTGTTTTACACTCAGCCTCTGTCAAAAGAGTGAATCAACAAACTTCACACTTGAATTACAACCAAAATATAAATACTCATGAGTTCATATGCCACCAAACAACTATTTGATTGGCATAAAATTTCCTTATGACCATTTTCATTCCTTATGAATTGCCTCAATTGCATAGATCAATGTGAAGAAAATAATTCATTGTGTTTCACTTATGCCTTGTTTCGTATTTAGAATGTTAATGAACCCAAGTGAACAGGAGTCACATCACCATGTCTCTCAAAACACCAGATCAATTTATATGAGCTTGTTCATTTTCAGGTCCTCAAAACCTTGTGTTCTATGTTTTGTGGCCAAAACTATATTATTTGGCCAACAGGTCGTTTACAACCTGTTGAAGAATCCAACCAGTTTCAGTGTTCATAATTGTATTTGAGTCAAGATGTAATATATTTATCAAAAGAAGGAAAGATCAATTTTATTATAAAAGAAAATTTATTTATTAGCATTGGTTTCATGCTTTATTTTTTTATTTCTAGGTCAAATCCTCCACTGTAGGCTTCTTGGGTTTACGTTAAGAGACCTTGTCCATATCATCATGTAATAGACCCTTCTTGGGCTTTGTATAAAAATAAAGAAAAGTTATTTTGATGAAAAATGAGTCATTTAGGCGTCTTCCACCAAGTCGACCTAATTGGGAGTCAAAATCCATTATATAAAGACAACGACTTGACCTCATTTGGAGCATAATGCTTGAAAGTTCAATCTATAGGAGTTGGAGAAGAAAAACGAAAGTGAAATACCTAAGGAGAATGAGAAAACCCTAGCAAAGAAGGAGACACTTTTCAAGCGAAAGGAAGCCAATTTTCTCTCTATTCTACAACACATGCGAGTTTCTGGGTTGTTGCTGGAGGGCCAAAATTCAGATTTGCAGTAGGGCTGAAATTTTGGAAGCTGGGGGACAAAATTATGTGTTGTAGCTGGTTGAAAAGAAGAGACTACTGAAGTTTTCACAATCATCTTGGAAGGCTGACTTGGTGGAGTGAGGAAGGTCTTTTGGTCTAGTCAAAGGTCTCAGGTTTTATCAATTTCATTTGAATCTACTAGTGGAAGAGTTTGATTGGGTTTTCCCCTCCATAGGGGTTTTAGCCCTGCTTGAGTGCCTACTTATGGTGTCATTGATCTTCATGCTTTTGATTTGATGATTTCTTTACGAGTAGAACATAAAGAAGATCATAAAGAAAGCTAATAAGAATATAATAATATCACAAGTAATTGTCAACATAAGAAAATATTTATGCCTTTATGATTTTCTAACATGGTATCAAAGCTAAGGTAAAATAAGAGAAAAAGTCAGCTTGAAGATCTATTGAAAGAAAGGAAGAATCTACATCAAGAACATCTATGGAAACTCCAATGAAGATAGAGAATAAGTTAGAAGGAGCCACCAACTATAGAGCATGGAAGAAAAGGACGGATCTCATCCTTGCAAAACACAATGTATTGGAATTTGTTCAAGGAAAGGTGAAGGAACCCACAGTTGATGCAGGAAAATAAGGAAACATACATTCATGGCTATGAATTTAATTATAGATGGATTAAAATACAACCTAATCCTCTATATATCCAATATAGACACTACAAAATGGATGTATGGTCTCTCCAAACTATTCACTATCAAGAATATTGGACAAATTTCTAATCTCAAGAATGAACTAAGAACAGTGAAGATGAAAAATTATGATATTGTATCTTCATATTTTGTGAGGATCTCCCAAATAAGAGATGAGCTCCAAGCCATTGATGAGATGATTCTAGACAAAGAACTTGTGATTGTTTCTCTACTATGTCTACCAAAATCATGGAGCTCCTTTGCATCACATATTAGTAGTTGAAAAAAACACCATCCTTTTAAGTAATGTGGAATGCAGACAGCCAAGAGGAAGCTCACATCTTGTTATAATCTAGAAAATAGAAAGTATTATTACCAGCAGACAGACTTTGAGCAAATATACAATAAGCATAAAGAGATACGAGAACATAATAATGGGGAGATAGCAAAGCCGCACAAAACTATATTATATTATGTTTCCAATCAATCATTGCATTGTTATATAGGAAAATATATATAGACTAGCGAGATAATTACACGAGTATAATTATTTGACTGATTATGTTGCTCAATTGTCATTAGTTAACTTTAAATCATGTTACAAACCATGTTAAATCGTGTTAAATTGTGTTAACCTGACTAGCTCTTCCAACATCTCCCCCACCCTCAAAGCATTCTTCATCCCAAAGAAGGGGAGAGTCGGGGTAAGAATAAAGAAAAAAAAAAATGACTTATAACATATTGATGTAGATATTTTTTCAAAAGAAATATTACAATAAAGGAAACTCAAGGTAAAATAATTGTTGGATTAGCATCATGTGCTTCTGTTGCTGCAGTCACATCCTTTGTAGTTGGATGAGTCGACTAGTTGATTTCTTGGTCAAATTCCTCTTCATGGGATTGTTGTCTTGATGTCGCAGCAAATGTCAAAACACTAGGTGCGTAAAACTGATGAGAGGATCATTGGGGACATGGTGAGGTGGAGCGTGCTTGCGATGTTGGAGTTGTACTTGGGAAGGAAATATGATAAATTAATGGAGCCAGAATCTACATATGCTCATCGAAGATTGACCATTCTCTAACTACCACTCTAACCTTTACAGTGGAATCGATAAGATCAATCAAATATTGTACGTTTTCTTCCACATAAATGTGGTCGACTATCCACTCACTGAAAGGTTTGGTTCCTTCAATACTCATAGCTTGGTCAAGAATATATTGCAAGAATTTGGAGGTGTTTGATGCTTCATGTTAAGACTTATTTCCTTCCCCTAACCGTTGGTGATTTTGTTGAAGAATTTTGAGTAGGTTTCCCTTTCTTGTTCTAATTGAGTATTGATTGTTTGTTGGGATCTATGATCTGACGATTACCGAGTCGATAGATATCTGATAAACATTTCATGAGCTCTTATCCTTGAGTGAACATAGACTAGATAGGTGGGCCAATCATCTAGTGTGGTAGTAATAAAAGCTCATTAGAGTAGTTTTGAGGTCTAAAATGGGCCTCCTAAGGAAATTATAAAATAATAGTGAAAATAATAAAACAAGATTAGATTACATCATCAAATTTTAGAGGGAAAAAAGAAAAAACTACTTTTCAACTCGTATTTTCAACTTATCTCCCTTTGGGTTTACTCAAATTTCGAGCAGGAACACTAGTTGGATGCAAAATTTGATTCCTCATCCAAGGAGTACCCATGTTTCATACTTTTGATGGACCCTGCTACATGAAAAATGGGAAATACATGAAAAACGTGATTGCAATCACTTTTTTTTTTTCCTGTATTTCTCATTTTTCGTGTTGCAGGGTCCATCAAACATATGCAACATGGGTACTCTTTGGATGAGGAATTAAATTTTGCATGCAACGAGTACTCTCGATTGAAATTTGAGTATAGCATTAGGGAGATAAGTTGAAAATACAAGTTGAACAAGTAGTTTTATTATTTTATTATTTTTAATCTTTTTACTTTTTTACTCCAAAAATGGTGAATCATCCCCCATGGTTGACATCATCATCTTGAATCCTATTGGTTCTTATAAAGTTTATTTTGGTTGTACAATTTTCTTAGGAGGCCCATTTTAGACCTCAAAAGTCCTCTAATGTCCTTTGTTTAGTGTGGTCTCCAAATATTTTTTTGCTGCTAGGAACTTGCCATGGTATTTTTACAGATCTTGTGTAAAATTAGGATTTGCAACCATCGTGGGTCAAGTCTGTAACTCCGACACTTGCACTTGAAGCTTGACATCTTGGTCGATCAGCTGGTCTACCATATGCTGAATAGAAATGGTATGATCCTCAATCTTGGTTGGTGGTGGTATGTTTATTTTTTCTGCTGCATGGCTCTGACATGCTAGCCAAGTCTCCCTTTATCATTCATATAGGTGTTGAATCTTGTTAGTATCTTTCTCTGTTTTGTAACCGCTTCTTGGTGGCTTTAACAAATTGTTTAAGAACCTAAAAAAAATTGTCACTAGAAAGTTTAATGTCATAATATTTGGTAGTAATATCGTCAAACTTCATTTTTCTGTTTGGTTGTTGGGATATATGTAACTGATTGTGTCATCATTTGATTAGTCAGAACATCTTTGGTACATGGATTAGTCATAGTTGTTGTGTTGTTATTAGGAACTTCTTTTTCTTTCTCTTGGTGGTGTTGATTTGAGGTACTGGTAGATTGTTGATTATGGTTTGTGATAGTTTATTTGAATTTAGTCCTCTCAGAAGAATTATCTTTGGAGTTATTATAAGTATCAGATTGATTCAATTCTGATTGATTGTCTTCTAACTAAGTGTGCTTCAATTGGTTTTGTTATGACTGGTGTCATTCAACCTGTTTTGTCTGAGGTTGTTCTCTCTCCGAATGCTCTTTGTTTCACTGCTTCTTATTGGAGCTTTATTCCTTGGAATGTTATTATTTAGAATTCTCCTTCCCATACTAATAATGGTATGACTAGCTATGTTTTTCTATGAAGTGGGTTGGAGAATGAATAGGAGAATCAACTGTTAGGTCAATCTTCGCAATTGTAGTAGATTGTCTTGCTTGACTCTGCGATTGTTCTGTTGTACCATTAAGTTGATGTGGTTTCAAAGAAGAACCATTTTCATGTTTACCTATTTGAATTACTTCATCCATTTTGTGCTCGATGCCATCAAATAGAACACTTCTACCATTCTTTAAGGCATCACAGATTTGAGTTTTGATGGATGGACTTCTAGCCTTACGAGGTTTCTTTGATGTTTTCTCCTCAAACTGCAATTGGTTAATCACTTCATCTAACTATTGTTGCTTCTTAGGATCCTTCAATTTAATTGTTTTAAGAACATTTTTCCATTGAGACAACTTGGCTTTAAATGGATTGGACTTGGGGTTAGTGGATTCTTTGCCGAAAAACTTATGGGAGGACTCAGGTAGGGGTACTGACAGATCAACTTTGAATGGTTGAATGTATAGAGTGGCATGGGTTTCCTCTTCTAATTCAGTGTCGCATAGGTGAGTGATAATGTCATGGAGGGTTCAAATACTGTTGATGGGATGATGTAGTTGGTATTCGATTGACGGCGCAATTCTTCAAATATTTGGCTGACAAAGTACTGATAGGGAAGTTCCTGGGGATCAAACTAGGGTGAGTTGTTATACCATAATTTGGTATAATCCAGACAAAGTTGAATTTGTGAACAGGGGGGAAGGGCTCAACAGATGTGCTGAGGCACCCTCCACTTATTAGAAATGTTTTTAATTTTTAGTAACCAATTCCTAAATATTTTGTTTGGACCTAGGGACTGGGGTTTTCTCGACCAACTGCTGGAAAATAATCTAAAATTGTTCATCGGTGGTACATCTTTCCTTATGAAATATACTTCCCCAATTGGTGGTTTCAACTTCATAACAATCCAAATTAACAAATAAGGAAAGCAGATAACCTTACCGGAATTTTGATAGTTATAGCAGTTGGCTTTAATGAGATAAGCGAGATGGTCAGCCCAGTTGTATTGAATCCCATATTTTTCTATTTCTCCAATGGCTTCAAGCATTATAAGATTGAATTTTGGGCTCGACTTGTTGAGGTAATACATAAGGAGACAATTGTGCATACTCATCTGGCTAATGGGTCTTGAACTTGGCCAATGACTAGACCATGAGAATTCTTTCCAAAAGCACCTCCAGTGAGCTTCGTGAGTTAGTCATTCACATATGTAGTGGTAGGCACTTTGTTTCCTTTGTATGGGAGACAAATTATTAGATTAATGGTATTTCTAGAAATACAGTGTGGTTGGTCCAACCAAAGCTTTCCATTGTGGTAACCTACTGACTAGGTGCTTGGTTACTTCCTCTTTCATCCCCTGGAGGTCTGCAACTAATGGAGCGACAAGAATCTCACGAAATTTCAGCTCTATGTAAGTGGTATGTTTAGGCACTCCACTGGTCTCTTTTATTGTCCCATTCAATATAGGTTTCAAAGTGCTTCTCCCATGCAGGCTCCTCAAACTTTGCTTGTCTGATATTGTGCATGCGAATCTCAAAATTCGTTTTGTCAGAAAGGTCGAATTAGGCTTTAGTTCAAAGCTCCATTGTAACTTCATCTTCCTCAATTCTGACCTTCCTCTTCACCATAGAAAAATATTCCCAAAATTATTTTGTGTGAAGGCAATTGAAGAGTTCAGAGTTTGAAATTACAAGGATGGGAATATCTAGGATGTCTTCTAAGTCATGGGGAATGTCACTCAGAATTTCAGGCAGAAATTTTAACAACCCTGGGCGTTCCTTGATTTTTATAAACATGGAACTGAATGCACCATCATTTTCACTTGATTTCCTTCCTTCGGAATGTCTCTTCAAATTTTGGTCGATTTTCTGATTGTCATCTCATTCATGCATGCGATCGGTTTGCTACCTTCCCACGAAGTGGGTAGTAAATGTGGAATAAATTGAAGTGACTTTTGATAATTAACTAATGGTGGTTAACTGTGCAGATCATGCAATGTGTTAGAGGGAGATAGAAGTACATGATTGATTTAGGTTGTAGATCCCTCCTTTTGTCTTTTATGCAGAGTCTTGTCAAAGTCGCATGCAAGATATTTTTGTGCGACTAGGTTTTTCAAGTTGCTTCCTGGTAAATACGCATTTTTTTCCTATGGATTTAATGATCTATGAAATCTTACCCTACTTGTATGTTTTGTTGAGTGTTGTTTCCTAGATATGCGTTGACTTCTTCCTCGATCTTTGATCATCATTGTATAGTTGCTATTCAGATTTTTTTTTTCACTCTTAGAAGGTTATGTAAGTCGGCTTCCCGCTCCATAATGATACTCAGTCTACTCGCCAAATGTATCCCTACAATTGGTTTTAATTGAGGTGTCGATCATTATGTTGTTTATTTCTATAACTACTTTTTTTTTTTTAATTTTATTAATTTTTTAATAGAAATAAACGAAATTGTCATAATACATAATAATTTTTCTTTTTCTTTTTTCTTTTTATTATTTAATAACTTACTATTTACATATTGCTGGTTAGCTTTTCTGTTAATAATCCTATAGCTAACCTATAGTAATTATTTTATGAAATGTATTTTTTTTAAATGGACACCATAACAAGAAACTTGAAAAGGTGACCTTGTAGTGTGTTTAGTTGAACTGCTCCAGATGGTCAGATATCCTCAATAACAAATGGTTGAGCCATGAAATTTCAAGTTTCTTTGTCTTTCCTTTGACTCAACTATTGTATAGTAAAACTAGATTACTGACTTGAAGGTTTTTAACTTTAAGATGCTGATTGTTCCACGCTTTCTGTTAGTCCTTGTTAATTTTTTGATGATATAATGCGAACATTCGATCTTCTTCTAATTTTTGTGACTATGTGATTTGTTGTGCTTGTAACTTTGTGTTATACTTTAGTATAGTCGATACAGCCTGTACATTTACTAAATAGTAGAATGGCACGATTACTTCTTTTCCATAGACAAGCTTAAATGGTGTTAATCCCATCAATTACTTGTACGTTGTATGATATGCCCATATGATGGTTGGAATTCTATCGTCCCAATCATTTTTTTTCGATGTTACAAATTTTCAGTAGTTCTTTATGCACAGTTTTATGCTTGAGGGTGATAAGTTGTATTATTTATGTGTTCTATAATAAAGTTCTTTGTTAATGCTTCTATTGTGTCGTTGACAAAATGAGTTTCCCTAACACTGATGAGAACCAGGGGGCATCCAAACGTGTCACTATATTTTTGTAAATGAATTTAGTTGCTACTTATTTTGTACATGATGCTAAAGGTTCTACTTTTTCCCATTTTGTTCCATATTTGATTGTGGTTACGATATATTTTGCACCTATCCTTTTAGCTCTTTTAGGAAATGGCCTGACGAGGTCGATAACCCATTTTTCAAATGGTAATGATGGGACTATGGAATACAATGAAATTTGATTCTTTGGTATAGGTCGACCAATTCTTTGACATATATCACATCTTTGCACTCATTCTTGATAATCACATAGTAATGTCGGCCACCAGAGACCAACTTGCATTATTTTTTGAGTATTCATGTCTCCTTGATAGTGGCCTCTAGATCCCCATTTATGGGCTTCGTTGATAATCACTTCTCTTTCATGTTCTAGGATTCATTTTCGAAGTACTTCGTCAATTCCTAGTTTCTATAGTTGACCATTTATCAATGTATATATTGCCTCTTTGCTCGCTAATATATATATATATATATAATTTTTTATTCTGATAATCCTTCTGGTGCTTTACTTGTATGTAAAAGTTATGTTATTTTAGCAATGTGTCAATTCTAAATAGATATGTGTCTAGTAGATCATCCTCAGTGTCTCGCAGTTCCTCTTGCGATTCTAGGAAGAACAAATGATGAGGGCCGACAGTAATTTTATCAGGCCGAACAAAAACTTCAAATTCAAACTCCTAGAGTAAGAGTAACCATTGACAAATTCTTCCCTGATGAACGAGTTTATTTACAAGGTATTGTAATGCTTGGTGGTTTGTGTAATATATGAAGGGCTTTTCTAGAAGGTAGTGCTGAAATTTCTATAGGGTGAATATCATTTCTAAAGCTTCACGTTCTGTCATTGAGTAATTGCGTTCCACTTTATTGAGCTTCCAACTGGCATAAGAGTTTGGGTGGTCTATTAATTCGTCATCGAGTTGTGTTAAAACTGCACCAACTGCAACATTTGAGGCATAGATGTGAACATGAAACTGTTTAGACTAGTCTGGAAATTTGAAAATTTGAAGGTTGGTGCCTCAATCAACTTCTTTTTTAATATTTAGAATGATTCGTTGCATTTCTCAAACAATATAAAAGGAACATATCTCTTTAAAAGTTCGTCACTTGGGAATGTATGTCATAATAATTCCTGATAAATCTTCTATAATATCATGTGTGTCCTAAGAATCTTTTAATTTTCTTTGGTTCACCGGAGGCCATATCAACTTTAATTCCATCCTTTGAAACAACGTGGCCCAACAATATTCTAATTGGCATTGCGAAGATACATTTTTAATATTCTGAGATAATTGAATTTGTTTGCATATTTCAAGCATTAGTCTTAGCCATTGAATATGATCCCTTAATAATGTGTAAATTGTCCAGTCGTCGAAATAAACAACCATGGTTTTATAAATATATTCTTGAAATGCTTTAATAACACTTCCCGAAAATATTTCTGGTGCATTTTTTAATTTGAATGGCATCACTCTGTACACGAAAAAGCCAAATTTAGTAACAAAGGTCATTTTTTCTCGGTATTTGTTTCTCTGACCAATAGTCACCAAGTCAAGGGATTTTCGGTCAGTACTCGTTCGATATGTCTATTTCCTGTATTATGATTTTTGAATCTATCAAGTCAGGTGGTTTTGATTCATCAAGTGGTTGTTCCTCGAATTTTAATTCTTGATAGCCTGGTGGAAAAATCTAACTTTTTTTATTTCTCTAGATTTTGTTTATCGACCTTGTATATTGATTAAATTTTCTTATGATTTTTAGGATGATGCTTATTCAAGCAAAAGATCTAACCATCAATGGATGTTTCTTCCATTTGTAAGTGACTAACAAGATTTTGGTTTGTAGTGTAAGCTATGTAGTTACATATTACTGAACCATTGGATAAAGTTTGAAGACCGACTGGTTTTTCTTTGATAAATTCTTTGATTTGTTGGACTGCATCTTTTAGATCTGCTTCCTCCAGTTTAAATTCAAAGTCTTTAATGAAGTTTTCTCTTAGTTCTTTAAATTAGAGTGATTTTCCCCTTTCTTCCTCTAACTTATACCATTTATTCAGTAAATCAACTAAGATTTTTGGGAACATATGCATCCAGACACATTTGTCTTTGTAGTGACTTATTCATCATTATGATTCACAAGTTTTGATATGTACGACAGGGTCTTGACCAACACTAAAAGCGGCTATATTTGGTAAAAGATGGTTTAGATCTTCCACAGTATGGCATGAATATTGTCGATTTTTTGAACCCAAAGGGCATCCATCATGGTGACAATAATTGAATGAGACAAGAGTCAAGAGTAGGATTGATAAATAATAAATAAACAATTTTTTATTTTAAAAAAAAATGACAAAATTCCTATATATATAAATATATACCTAAATTAATATTATTAGAAATGAAATTATGCAAAAATAAATAAATAACTAAACATTATAAATAATAAATATTAATTAATCATTATAAATGATTAATAATAATAATGATTAATGGATTAATAGTTGATTGTTTATTCATTAGTAATAAATAAATAACAATGATTATAAATAAATAATTAATAACAATAATTTTCCATGGGCTTATTTTGATGGGGCATCTGATCGAAATAACAAATGTGGGGCAGGATTGGTGATCCACCTAAATGCGCACAAAAGCCTCAAAGCCTCGGTTGGATTGGGGATTGGAACCAACAATTATGTAGAACTTCATGCTTTAAAAACTACTCCTTTGTTGGCTTACATACCTGGGCATTCATTCGGTTCAGATCTTCGGGGATTCGATGAACATCATTAAATGGTTCAACAGCGTGAGCAGATGCCAGAACTACATTTTATCCCCATTACTAGAAGAAGAAAAACATTTAAAAGTTTTTTTAATGATTTTTCTCTATGTCATATATACAGGGAACGTAATAGCACAACAGATCAGCTTTCTAAAGCGGGCCTACAACAAGATATGGATAGTTGGAGGATAGAGGAAGTAGACCGGGATGAGATCCTTGTGTCGGATCAGGCACCATATTCATAATGTTGACACACAAAACTGGTTTCGGCATATGATATTTTCATATGTCTATATTTTTGTTTTCTGTCTCAGTTTTCTAGACTACAGCATTAAACAGTATTTTCCTTATGTAATCTGTTACTAAAAGAAATTTTCATCAACTTGGTTAAAATGTATGTTTAAACTATTATTTGAGCACATTCCTGTTTGGGCTATTTTCCTCAATGAGGAGGCCCGAGAATGGTTCAGGTCATATCTTTTAAGACTTTGGTTTTTACCAGTTATCTATTTTTCTTTGGCTTTTGCTCTTTCTGGAGATCAATTACTGGAAGCCGATCAATATCTTATTTGGGTTGTTTTCCTCATTGAGGAGGTCCGGGATAAAATGATCTGCGAACCTGTTCTAGTAAAAATGAGATGGTAGAGCTTGAAGACACTCAATTACCATTTCATAACAACTCTATGATTTGAACAAATTCATACAACTTACTGAATGCTTAAGTGCACATACTATGTAACTTTTTATTTTCTTAATAAAAAGTTCGATTTTTTCTTTGGAAAATTTTTTTATTAATAATAATTTATTTGTTTATTTATTTACTAATAATTAACCATTATTTATGTTGTATAAATAATAATCATTCTTATAAATAAAATTAATTTATAATAATTAATTAATTTGTTATAATTAATAATAAATTAATCTAGAGACCAAACTAAAGATTCTTTATAGAATATGGAAACTAACTAAAGAAACTAATGTTATAATTATTGTTATAATGTGAGCTAATAAAGTAAATAAGGGTTAAAATAACTTTTGAAATTAATATTAACTATTTAATGTTATTTAATTAATTATTTAAGAAATTAAAGATAAGATAAGGATAGAAAATTATACTTGGGATACTATACCTGAGAGGAAGAGTTGGAAGAACTAATATTTCTAATTAGAGGAAGCCATTTTCCCTTGATCTCGCTCCCACCATCCCTGTTGAGATTATGTGGATGCTTCATAATCTCAAGAGCTTCTCTGATTTTCCTCTTTTGATAATTCTCCTCCCTGTGATAATCCTAGCACTTTTTAAACAAACATGGTTCTTTGTCTTCAAGGAGTGTTATGCAAGGGCTGAAGTTCACGATATTTCATTCCTAATATCAGCATCGTGTTCCTTCAGTCCTTTTTGCAATGTCTCTCCAATATAACTTTTGCCCCAAGAAAAATCAACTTTGTAAACTCCCTTAAGCTGATGTTGATCGATATTATCCTTAACATACCTCATTCTTTTCCTTATCGCTCCTGATGTTGTGAATTGAGTGATTATGTCTTTCTTCCCTAAAATCTTTGCAATTTTATCTGTAACACCTTGAATTTATGGTAGGAAAACTCTACCACAACGAGCTTGAGGGATTTGGGATAAGACCTTTCCTTCATCTCTTTTTATAGATTTCTTAATGTCATTTTCTTTATATCCTATACTTTTAAATACAGAGGTTAAGTGATTTATCTCATCATTAAGATGATCGAGTCAGATATCCTAAGGGCCCTAACAACAATAGTTTTAAGAACGCCAAATTTCTGAGATGGATGATGATAATATTTAGCATGAAGATAGATTTCTGTGTGAGTTTTCTTCCTTAAGACTTGATGTCCCAAAGTACCATCCTCCTTATTTATAATAAGGACATCTAAAAATGGAATGCTTCTACTTTCTTCTAGCTCCATAGTAAACTTTATTTCAGACGAGATAGAGTTAAGGCAATTAAAAAACTTATCAAGCTCTACCCTACCATGAGTCCATTTTACGATGGTGTCATCAACAAATATATTCAACCAAGAGGGTTTTAAAGGGTAGGATTCAAGGGCTTTCTTCTCAAAGAACTCCATGTATAAGTTAGCGACAATTGGTGAGAGTGGTGATCCCATTGTGACCCCAGATATTTTCTCATAATAACCTCCATGGAAAATGAAAAAAGTGGAATGCAAGCAAATCTCCGCTAGTTTTGTTGTTTCCAGATCAATGATTTTTTTTTATAACATCAATTGCTTCATCCAAGGGAATTTTGGTAAATAAGGACACTATGATATTTTCTTACACCAAATAACCTTTTCCCTCCAAACTGTTCAATAAAATAAGTTGTCTTGGTTGTCCATGTCTGGAGTTAGGGAAAATGGGTGTCCCACCATCTCATTGTTTGACCAATGAAATTTTGTACTAAACTTTGCATTTGTCCCTGTTCACCAATAGATTTTGTTACTTGATCTATGTGATTGATAGGGGAGGGTCTTTATTTAAAACGAATATTGTGATTAGAGTTGGTCATTAGCTTTGTTGGAAGTAATGAAGCTGTTTCTTGAGAGTTATTTCTCGTAAAATTGGTACCGCTTTGATGGAATAACACAGTCAAATATTTGATATCTGAATAGCTTGGATCATCCAACATTCTTTTGCCTTTGATTCATATTTTTCAAACTGGAAATCATATAGTTGGACATCCAAGTTTTTTTCGATTGATAGACGCGGGCCAATTAATATTTCACCGCAATAATTTGGTTTGACATTGTCATGATAGTCACGTAGAACTTGGTAGAGTTTTCTTATGTCGACTTCTTAATCAGAAGCTTCCACTGATGGCTTTCCTTCTCATAGGTCTAAGGGGATAATGATGTTTTTATTATTTCCTTTTAATTTGATTTTATCTTTTTCTAATGATATTATTTCTTTCATTCGTTGTCCCCAAGGTTGATCGACTAACGTTGGATAAGAAGGAATTCCATCGACTAGGTCAATCATTCGAAATCAATTTTTTTCAAAATTTCCATTATAGATTTATGGACTTAACGTAATGTGCCAATCGATTCGATAAATATTTGGTCAACCAGCTTAAGATAATCATATGTTCTGTGCAAGTTCATTTGTCCCATATTAATCCAAGTTTTCGTGGTAAAATTATTTACTTATGATCTAAAGTCAACAACAACTTGTTTAACCATAAACAAATTCAAGGATCATGATCTTCTATTTGATTTCCTTGCGATAATTGTCTAATGTTCTTTCCTCTTTCTTTGTTTTCGTTACATTTTTTCAACACAGTTAACAAGTCAAAAGGACAAGAAACATAGTGTTTTCTTTCAAAAGTTCAAGGTATTCTTCTAAAAGTAGATCCTTAAACAAGGATTTTGCTTCATTTTGTTTTCATAAAAAACTCAACAGCTTGTTTCATTGAGTCATTATGATCCTGCATGTCAGGTTACTTTGTCGTATTTTTTATTGGACCAATTAATTGATGGTATTGGTTGTTAGTATTTTTTCCTGCACCAGATCTTGTGACGACATGAAGGTTTTTAGTATTTAGGATCTCATGTTTCAAAACAGTTTGTAGTAAATTGATAGACTTTGTTTAGGACTTTTTATATGATTTTAGGGAAGTCTTCCAATTAATGGTTACCTGGACCACACATGTTACAAAAGCATAAATCAATCTCATTTTTTAAAGGGAATTTAGTCGCAATATGTCCCTCTTTCCATAAAATATAACAATAAAATATTCCTCGTCCATGACCATGACCGTGACTTCTGTTATTATAACTGCTTCGACGTCCTCCATAGCTTCCTTGGGCTCTGCCTCTTCCACCAAATGCTTGAGTATGGTAAACAACATGATAATTAGGTTTAGATTTCCCGTTTAATGGGCATTCCTAAGTGGAATGCACATTTTCTTCACAGATTGCACACCACTTTGGCTTGGAATTTCGTAAATTATAATGGCATTCTTTAGTAGAATGACTAGAAGCAGTTTGAAAAATATCAAAATATACGTCAGTTTGTATTCTTCTAACGTCTTGATTGAAATAGTCTAAAAACTTACAGGTGTATTTTGTATGGCTGTCCATATGAAAATTGGTACAACATAGGTGATTCTTTTGAAATGATAACTGCATCAAAGAGTTTTGTAGTTGTTATAATTTATCTTCAATATTGTTGTAGGTTGGAGCGATGATGGATCGACCTTCATCATCTTGTTCGATTTGTTGTGCTAATTTAAGGGATTCCTCACATGTTTTGACTTCATGCATTCATAGTGGTCCATGAATTTTCTGAAGTAAGCTAGATACATACCATTGGACTAGAAGATTATCATCAATAGTATACAAAATATTACTTAGTAATTCTTTGAATCTTTTTTCGTACTCGGGTAGATTCGTTTAGCCTCTTCTTGATTTCTTTTAGTTTTTGTGCCACCAAATACCTAACGTCCTGAGCCTTGAAGAATATGAGGAAGATGGTCTTGATCTCATCTTTTGTTTTATATTGTTTTTCGGTTAGGTTCATGAACCATGTGAGAGCATGTTTCCTTAAATTTGCAACAAGTTGCGCCATTTTCTTATCTTCATTGTTGATATCGTTCGTGGTCCAAAATTTCCCATAGACAAACAAATTTCTTTTGGGCTCTTCATCGCCCTCATAGATAGGTATATGATTCAGGCCCATGTTTCATGTATGGGATAATGTCAGATGAAATTCGTCGTTTGGTTTAGTTTCCTTGTCAAAAATTATTTCTTTATTTTATTTGCTATAGTTGATGTTGTGATATACTGATTCCTGGGCTTGACAAGCTCTGTCTATATATTCTGGAAATCGATTTACTTGTGGTCGTGACTCTTTGTCGACCAATTTAGAACTTTTGGTTTCTTCAACTAGTACAAGTTGCGGTGGGAAGTACGACCGTGAGATTAGTTAATTGGAAAAGTATTTTCTCTAATCCATTATTGTTATTTGATTTCTCTTGAATAAAAAATTCATTTTCTTGGTGGTTTCTTTATGGTTCTCTAGGCTGCCAAACTACAGGTATTTTAGAATAATTTTGTGACTCAAGGAATTCTCAAACGCTGGGACTTTACATAGATCTAATCAGAGTGTTCCTTACTGTTGGACCAGAGTCGTCAACTTCCATAGTGTCTACTTTCTCTCTAGGCATTATCAGTAGTCGTTCGTTCTTTTTCAGTGCAGGAATTCTATGCCTCTAAACTCTTCTGAGGAGTCCAATGCATCTACGCTCCCACGCTTCCAATTCGTAATTCTTGTCCTCCTGTATTTTTTCTCTAAATTTCTCCTATTGTTATTGTCTTTTATCCCTTATTATTTTTTGTATGTCGGTCGATTATTTATATTGTCGATCACGACTTGGTCTATTGTTTTGTTGTTGTTTATTCCTGGTAGACGACTTCCTTTCCTTCCATGTTTATTGGTTATAAGTACTTTTCCACTTTTATCATTTTTTTTTCTTTTTTTTCATTGTTTTTATTTATTTCTCATGATCCCCTACCCCCCCCATGCCGACCCGACTAGTGTCAGTTCACAATGGATTAACCATCGACCATACTTATTTTCTTAAAAGGTAATCCCATGCTTCTTTCGTATTTTTGCAGCAGTTGTCAAGAAATTTATACCAATTTGTTTGTCTCTTCGTTTAATCGGTATTGGTTGGTAGCACTAATGGTGTTCGGTACTCGACAATGTGGCTTGCATTGTTTTCTAGAATAAATTTGTGTAGTAAGGTTGGAAGTGTGCAAAAGAACTCATTGTGTAAATCATCGTAAAATCTAGTTTTTATATGTTCAATAGAAGTCTAATCTTCTATGGCTTGTTCTTTGCATTATTCTTCCATAATTGACTTGAGCCACTCATGTAAATTCGTTTGACTATCATTTGATAGTTTCATTAAAAATCGTGCTTTTCTTTCATTTTGAGGTTTTTTTTCATGGGCGATGTTGTCAAGGAAAATTTTAATCTCAACTTGAGCACCTTTTGTAAAGCACTCATGTGCTTCTATGAAAAAAATATTTTTGGATTTTGCAAGAAACAAGCTTCATGTGTGGTTCTTCAAATAATTATTAACCTTTTCTTCCCACCATAAATGTATCTTGTCTAAGGTTAACATTTACGCTTGCATCATGTATGACTCGATTTATGACTACTGAGAATGGAACCAAGATTGTAATCTAGGGAATAACAAGCATTGTTACCAATAGATAGACTTCGAGCAATTATATGATAAGCATAAAGAGATACAAGAACACAATAATGGAGAGATAGCCAAGATGCACGTAAGTACATTATATTATATCTTGAATCAATCATTACATTTTTATACAGACAAATATATATAGACTAGAGAGATAGTTACATAGGTCTAAATGTCTAACTGATTATGATTCTTAATTGTCATTAGTTATCTTTACACCGTGTGATAGATCATCGACTTGACTGAAGCTAGTTGGCAGGGATGACTAGCCCTTTTTCTAACTGACTAGTCGGTCAACCCGAATATCTCTTCCAACACATCTCATTAGAAAATAATAATAAGGAAGAAGATGAGGACAACACTTCAAATTCTTATTCTACTCACTACAAGAAGGAAGGAAACAAGAAGTTTAAGGGACCAAAGAAGAAAACTGACCTATTTATACTAGAATGTTAACATTGTCATAAGATGGGACATTATAAGAATCAATGTTCATAAATCCTAGGATCCATGATAAGAAAAGAGAAATGGAACATGCAACAGTTGTTGATGAACCTCCACCAAAGAAGAACAAGGTCAAAGAATCTGAAATCAAAGACTTATACTATTAAGTCTTTCCTTGCATATCCTTCCAAATTATTGTTTTAAGTTTTCTAAAACTTGTTCTTTTATGTTTTGATCTAATTTGTCTTGTTAGAAATTATTGAATTGTTTTAATAAGTTGTAGGTATCCATCAGAAATATTATATTAAGAGGGAGCCTTCACCATTTTACGAAAAGATAAGCATATTGTTCTTTGTTTCCTTTTACATGTTTAATTTCCTCCACACACCTAAATTTATTTATATTACATACTCATAATCCTTTCTTTGAATTTTCTATTGAAGGAAATCTTGCATGAATACATAAGGATTGTGGAGGAAAATTCAAAAAAGGACGTGTATCACAAAAGTAATCTTGTTGCTAAAGAAACTCTACAAGGTTTGTTAACTAACAACTCAAGGTATGTCTTCGACTACGAGATTTGTTGCAAGACTTTCTTCATACAAAAGGGTATGATCATTCTCATTCTCATTTATATTACTAACTCTCTTATGTCTAGGGTTTTGAATCATAAATATTTTTGTTAGGATGATTAATCTTTAGATTGAATATACCCTTATCATTCTATCTCTTTTCATTTTTCTTTGATAAAACACTAACCTTAGGGTTCACTATAAAAACCTAACCTTTAGATATTTACAATATGATAATGATGAAACCCTAATCATCTTAGATTTTATTGATAAAGTTTAGATCTCCTATCAAAATCCCGCTCTCTAGATGTTTATGGTTTTGTTAAAGTTATGGTAAAACCATAACCTTTTAGGGTTTTTGGTTAATATCTAGAGACCCTAGGTTTTTTTAGGGTTTGGTAAATTAGGGTTCATGACAAAACCCATATAATAGTCAATATAAAACCCTAGAAATAGATCTTTAGGTGTATGTGCTTTTGTATAATTGAAACCCTAGCCTAGATAAAATTTGTTGCATATCTAATTTTGGAATTTGATGTTTGTATCTAGGGTTTACAATAAAACCCTAGTATGAGACTGATATAAGTTTTTAGGAAATAATAATGGAACCCTATAAATGAAATTGTTGATATTCATGATTTAGTTTTTGTTAATGAAATCTAGGGTTTGTAATAAAACACTAGTAGATAGTGATATTTTAAGGCATGATAATGGAACCCTAGAAGTGTAATGTTTTCCACTATTGATATGATTTAGTTTTGTTCTAGGGTTTGAGACAAAACCCTAGTAAATGTTGTTGCAAGAATTCTAATGGATGAAACTCTTAATTGATTATAAAACCTAACTAGGTTTGGGTCTTGAATGCCTAAAATATAATTTATTATATGGTTTGTAATAAAACCCTTGTAGAGATTGATATTCTAAGGCATGATAATGAAACCCTAGAAGTGTAATGTTTTCGACTATTGATATGATTTAGTTTTATTCTAGGGTTTGTGACAAAACCCTAGTAAATGTTGTTGCAAGAAATCTAATTGATGGAACTCTTAATTGATTATAAAACCTAACTAGGTTTAGGTATTGAATGCCTAAAATATAATTTATTATGCTCCTATTATAATGACATGCTAACCCTATATTGATAAAGTTGACATCATGCTCTTGTAGATATATATTTGTGTTTGGTTGTACCTATTGTTGAAAGTTTATAGATACACATTCTTCAAGATGACAAAAATTATTAGCTCATAATCTGATGATGATGTTGAGCATGATGGAACAAGGGAGCTATGGAAACCTCTATGACATTAAAAGTTTGAGATCTTGTTGCTATATGAAGGAATAATGAATTTTTGTAAGTTCTAAATTCTCTCATGAATTGTTGATACAAAAAGGAAGAGTCTATGTGATTGGAAGAATAAGATAGTTGATTGGATAAAGGAAAGTGTATATCTCCCTAATCGAGAGGGAACTTGAAGATAAATGAACAACTTGATGAAAATTTCATGAGGATGTTTGAAATCGGAGAATGGTTGAAGCAAGAATGATGGTTTTTCGTGATTGATAAAAAAAAAATGGAAGAATTGTTGAGGTTGAATTTGATTCCTGGAAGAGTTGAAGAAGTAAAGCTTCTGACTATATGTGTTTGATATGATGATGACCTAAGAAGTATCAGTATATTTGAAGGTCCCATATTTTTGTGTTAACTTGTCTATATATTTGAAAGTTCAATTCTAATTGGGATTGTGATTGTACAGGTTAATCTCTCCATAAAAGTGTTTATAACTATAGCAAGAAAGTCTCAATTTGAATTTGCCTTGGTAAAATTGAGAAAAAATGAATTTCCACATCAACAAACAACTTGGAGGTATTTAACTAAGGTGACATGGCTCTTGTCACCCAGTTAGCTTAGTAAATTTGAGTTAGAGGGCTTGGAGTTGAATTATGCATGTGTGATTTCTCATTTGTAGCAATCTAGTTCAGTTATTTCAAGTTGTAGTCAGTTAAAATAGTTCTAACTATTGATATAACTAGTTGGAGGTCAGTTGTGTAGTGGGACAATAGTCTAACTCAATGATCATCCATTTAATTTATCACTCAACCAAAAATAACTATTGCATGCAGAGAATTCGAGTTCTCTCGCTAAGGTGGAGGTTCCAAGGCAGGGTAACATCAATTGTAGACTAGTCTTGAGTGTACAGGTGTTGCATGCATTCATAGATCCAACCTTGGGAATTGTGCAATAAATTGGAGGAAAATTCCTAAAAAATAGGGGCCTAATTCCTCAAAATTTGCACAAGGAAATAGGGGTTCAAGCAGAGGCATAAATTGACTAAGTTTAGGTCAAAGCTTCTCATTGAGAGGAGATAAAGGTTATTCACTTGCAGGTTGAGCTTAGAGAGAGAAAGCAATTGTAATACATTCTCTATTCATTTGATTAGTGAAAGTAGGCTTAAGGGCTTTTTACCATTTGGTTTCCTCTTAGATAAATATGTGTACTTTCATATGTGAGTGATGCATGTTTGCGTATGTTGTTCTAAGTTATGAATTAATTTCCGTGGAGTAGTAGAGTAGAATTGTGTATCTTGATTTATATTAAATTTCTTGAGAAGTTGTAATTTTATCACAATATTTCTACATGGTATCAGGGTTGGATTCACATTAGAACAAGAATCTTGAATTTGTTCCTCAGGAGGTTTGAATTTGTAGCTTCAGTGTAGCATGATTTCTTCAAAGTTGGTAGAATGACCTTCAATGGACTAAGATTAGAGTATGCCTTGGAAGGAAGCTCGAATTTCACTGCTTAGAAGGATCACCTGGAGGTAGTTCTTGATGACAATAGATTACTGGAATATGTCAAGACAAACATTCCACAACCAGGATGAGTTGATGCCCAAAAACTATCCCAATGGACGAAATTATTATGTATCCAAGGTGAGAATAATAATCTTGGGGGGAGTGTGAGACCACATTGTCTCAAATATCCATGGAAAAGAAACTTCTTTCGTAATGTGGAAGGCACTGGCAAAGCTATTCGAGAATATTTGTGACCATAGAAAATTGGACCTCAAAGGAAAAATTTAAAACATCAAGATGTAGAAGAATGATATTATTCTGCAAAATCTCACCAAGTTTACACAAGTTTGGGATGATCTTGGAGGGGTTGGTGTGAATGTTGCAGAAGATGACCTGGTTATCCTAGTTCTTCTAGGCCTTCCCAAAAGATGGCATAGCTAATAGGACTCAGTGAACGAGAGGGAGAAATTACCAAATTTGGAACGCTTATGGTCTAATTTGGTACAAGAAGAAATCAAGAAAAATACTAGAGATGGAACTTCATCCAAGGGAGAGGATGAATAAAATTTGCATTGGTTGGAAAGGGAAAGAAGGGAAAAGGGAAGAAATCTCAAACCAAAACATATTCTAGCCAAGGGGACAAGAAGAAAGACTTTTCCAAAATAAAATGCTTCATTTGTCATGTATTCAGACATTATGCTACAAAATGTTCACAAAAAATGTCTATCAAGAAGAAACCAGGAGGAGAAGCAGGTGAAGAATTGCCTTCATAGTTCAAGATATACTTCACTCTTATCACATGCATGGCTAGCACTGTGATGGGGAGTATGTGATACTTGGACTCAGGTTCCTCATTCCACATGATAGGGTGTAGATATTTTTTTAGTGACATGGAGGAGAAAGATCTACATATGCATATTGATCTTGGGGACAAAAGAAAGTACATTGCTACCGGGATTGGTACAGTAACCTTTAAGAGGGAGACATGATCCCCTCTTCACCTTAAAGATGTCATGTTTGTTATAGGCCTAAAGAATAACTTCATCTCTATAAAAATTTTGGAAGACCACGACTATGATGTAAGCTATAGTAAAGTTAAATCCTTTCTGAGACACATAGATACTGTACAGGTGAAGAAAATTGGTATTCGTGTGAAGAAACTGTATAAAATTGATGTGGAAAAATGTGTTGCATTAAGAAATAATCTAGAGAAATTGTAGAGTCGCAATGTCACTGATCTTTGTCACATGAGATTGGTCCATTTGCATTGTGGTGCCTTAAAAATTATGCAACAAATAACCATTGGCCTCCCTAAAGGATCACTTGAGCAGTAGGATGTATGCAAGGGTTATACCTTAGCGAAGTGTGTGAAATCCACATTCCATGATTGAGACATCAAAGCACACACAATCTTGGAGAGAGTCCACTCTAATGTTTGTGGACCCTTCTCGACATCCTCCACTGCCAAGAATAAGTACTATGTTATTTTTATTGATGATTTCTCAAGGAAGTGTTGGATCTTCTTCATGCTGAAGAAGGATGAAACATTCTCAAAGTTTGTAGAATTCAAGGAACTAGTCTAGAAAGAGACCAACAAAAAGGTAAAGGCTCTCAGGAATGAAAATGGAGGTGAGCATGTTTCAAATGACTTCAAGTATATCTCTATGAAAGAAGGCATTCTAAGAGAGCTCACAACACCCCACAACCCAAAACAGAATGAGGTAGATGAGAGGAATAACCAAAACATCGTGGGAGATGTGAGAGCTATGCTACATGGCCAAGGCTTGCCACTGCATTTATGGGCATAAGCATGTAACACAATAGTCTATTTCCAGAACTAGAGTCCTCATCAGATTACGACATGATTACAACCAGAGGAGGCTTTCTCAGGGAGAAAGTCAGATGTGTCTCATTTTATAATTTTTGGAGCCTTTGTTTACTACCATGTCTCCAAATATTCAAGGAAGAAACTTGAGCCGATAGCAAAGTTAGGAGTTTTTGTGGGTTACATTAAAACTCGACTCAATTACAAGGTGTACTTACCTTCCCTCATAATGAAAATTGTGCGAAGGGATGTAAATTTTGATGAGGAAAAAGTAATGAGATGCTCTCTTGAGAGGGAGCTTCAAATCCAACCAAATAGGAGCTTTTAGATCCAAAGGAGGAGCCTTCAGAAGTTGTGGAGAAACCATAAATGGAGGATCAGAGAGGAGGTAGAGTGGAGACATCCACTCAAACAGAACCATCCAAAGAAGGTATAAAGAGAACCAGGGAGGTTGATAGATTGGTGTAGGATGCGAGGGAGAATGTGGGATCTCCTTCAAATTTGTACATACAAAGGAGGTCACTTGATAGGTACAATGGCTACGTGACTCTAATGACTCAGCTTGTAGAGATTGATCCATCCTCTTTTGAGGAAGCAATTGAGCAACCAGTTTGGGTTGATGCAATGGTGGAATAATATGAATCCATCATGAAGAATAGTGTTTGGGAAGTCGTCCCAAGATCAACAAATAAATCAATTGTGAGTTTGAGATGGATCTTCAAGGTTAAGCATGCAACAGACAAAAGCATAGAGAAGTATAGGGCCAGATTTGTGGCCAAAGGATTCTCTCAAGTTGAGGGAATTGAATATGAGGAAAACATTTCTCCCATAGCAAGGTATTCATCCATTAGATAAATTCTTATATTCGTTTTGCATATGGGGTGGAAGATCCACTAGATGGATGTAAAAACAATATTTCCCAATGGTGTTATTGAGGAGGAAGTGTACATCGAGCAACCAAAAGGTTTTGAGACATTTGATAGGGAGTCTCATGTGTGTAGACACAGGTGAGCATTATACAGTCTCAAACAAGCACACTGATCTTGGTACACTCAAATAAACAATTATCTCACTCGATTAGTCTTCACCAAAAGTGAAGCGGATGGAAAACTCTATCATAATTTGGTAAAAGGAAAATTTCTTATCATTGTTTAAAATAATGATGATTTAATATTGATAGGTGATGAGCAGTTGATTAGCTCTTGAAAGGGGGACCTTTCAAGGGAATTTGAGATGAAAGACATGGGTCTCATGCACTACTTCCTTAGGATGGAAGTATGGATGGGAGATGGGGAATTTTTTGTGTCTCAAGGAAAGTATGCTACTGAGATACTGCAGAGATTTCACATGGAGATTTTTAATCCCATGGAGACACCTCTAGCGACCAACTAGAGGAAGGATAATGCCAGTTTGAGTGAGGAGGTTGATGTTACCATTTACTAGAAGCTAGTGGATTCACCAATGTATATTGTGAACACATGACTAGATATGTGCTATGTAGTCAGCCAGTTAAGACAACCTATGGTTAGGGTGACAAAGTTGTATTGGAAGGTAGAAAAGCATGTCTTACAGTACCTCAGAGGCACTACTTAGTACGGATTATGGTACAGATGGACAAAAGGAGCGAACTTGTGTGGCTTCACAAATGCAGATTTGGTAGGAAGCCCATTAGACCAAAAGAGTACATCAAGTGGAATTTTTAGTGTTAGGTCCACAACAATTTCCTGGTATAATAGGAAGTATAGGTTTGTGGTGCTCATCTCGATAGAAGTTGAATAGATGGTTGTAATTCTAATCCAAGTGGATATTGGTGGCAAATCAAAAGTTTCGTGCCCACAAGAGTTGAGCACAATGGTTAATGCCATGATCGGTGGTTGGTTGAGGTAGTATGAAACATTATTGGTGCTTCCCTTATTGTACTTGATATTCAAATGGAATTTTTGCAGGTATGTGGACCACTTCTAATGGTGATCATTCTGCAACTTCCCTTGCATATGTATGAACTGCACGGGTCGGTGATTTGTGTGGATGACCATTTCCTTCCCCAAAATGTAATGCTTCCATTGTCGGCAGACCCTCACCATCGAATACATCTCTTTGTCATAAGTGGGATACCTCTGGACCGTGTCTAAAAGTGTCTCACTATGATATGCCACTGGATGCCCCTGTTGAGTAAGGACTACCCCAATAGCATAGTTAGAGGCATATGTCTCGATATTAAATGGTTGTTGGGAGGAGGAGCATCTCTTCCACTCCCAAATGTGGGTAAAGGGTTCCCTGCTACAGTTCATTGTCGACAGTGGAACCTAAAAGAACCTCATTTCAGCAGAGGTTGTGAAGCAGATGGACTTACCGACCAAATCACACCCACAACTGTACACCATCGGGTGGCTTCACCAAGGACGAGATCTTCGTGTGAGCCAACAGTGTTGCCTTCCATACAACATCAATCCTTTCACAGATGAAGTATTATGTGACATTTCTCCCCTTGATGTTTATGATGTATTATTATGCCAACCATACTTGTGGAAGCGACATGTTGTGTATGAGTCAAGGCCTTGCGTTGTTATTGTTACCTTGGGAAATAGGTTGTATAGGATACTAGAAGTAGCACTGCCTACCACCATCTCTTCGGTTACTGCAAAACAATGTAGTGAGCTCATTTCCAAAATTGGGAAATTTGTTTTCCTGATGATACGCCCTTAGGGAAAGAAGAAGATGGTGGCCATGACCTCCAGACATGGCCCTTCTTCATGACAACAAAAAATGGAAAAGGTCGTGGAGGAGTACGAGGAGATTTTCACCTCCCACGTAGGGGTGCCTCTACACTATTAGGTCAAGAAATCCATTGATCTAACCCCACGTGTGTTGTTGCCCAATGGACCAATCTATCGGTGCTCCATTATGGATAATGAAAAAATCAAGAGGCAGATTTAGGAGTTGTTGTAGAAAAGCCACATCCAGTCGAGTTCATCACCCTGTGGGAGCTCGATTGTGTTGGTGCAGAAGAAGGATGGGACTCGGAGACTCTATATTGACTATCGGGTGTTGAACAAGATTGTTGTCTGGAATAGATACTTGATCCCACAGATTGATGACCTTCTGGACCAACTCAAGAAGGAAAAATATTTCAGCAAGATTGACTTGAAGTCTAGATATCACCAAGTACCAATCGAACCCTCCGATGTGTGGAAGACTGCCTTTAAAGCCAAGGAGGGCCTTTTTGAATGGTTTGTTATGCCATTCGGGTTGACAAATTCTCCTACAACCTTCATGAGGCTGATGTATGACATATTGCAGCCATTCACCAACTCATTTGTAGTGGTATACTTGGATGACATCATAATCTTCAACTAGAGTTGGGAAGAGCACCTCCACCACATCTGATAGGTTCTCTAAACATTGCGGCAACACAATTTTTGTGTCGATTTGGAGAAATACACTTTTGGCATGACCCAAGTTCAGTATCTGGGATACATTATTAATGAATGGAGGGTGCATGTGGATCCAGCCAAGATCCAAGTCATTCAAGATTGGCCAGCCCCAGCCACACTAATAGAGCTCTGCAACTTTCTGTGCCTTGCCAATTTCTACCGTAGGTTCGTATTGGGGTTATCTCATATCACTTAGCCCTTGAGTCAAGTCACTAAGGGAGGAGTGAAAGAAAAATTCTTTTGGTATGAATCTCAACAGAAGGAATTCACAGAGTTGAAACATCGCCTTTGCTCTGCACCAGTGCACACATGCCAAATGGTCTTGGAGGGTCAAAATGTTCCAAATTTTCACCTCTAAGATGCCCTGTTATGCCACTTGGAACACTTTTGTGTTCCTTCAAACGAGCGCGCCAAGATGATTTGGGAAGCGCACTACAGTTGGGCCACTGGGAATTTTGGGGTCGAGAAAATGGTGGACGTACTACATAAGTATTTCTATTGGTCTAATATTCAACAGGATGTCGGGAAGTACATCAGATCCTGCACTGCCTACCCCATTGGCAAATTGACCATCAAGATGCAATGCCTCTATACTCCGCTTCCTACCCCTAGTCAACCTTGAGTATCCATCTCCATGGATTACATGTTGGGCTTTCCTTCTACTAAGCATGGCAACGATTGTGTTTTCATGGTCGTCGACGGATTCTTGAAGATGGCCATTATGGCAGCCTATAAGAAGAATATCACAATAGAAGCCAATGCTAAAGTCTTCTTTGAATGAGTGTGGGTACAATTTGGGATCCCATATTCTATCATCTCATATTAGGACAATAGGTTCCTTAGTACATTTTGGTCTAGTCTCTGGTCGATGATGGACACCAAGCTCACTAAGTCCACAACTTTCCATCCCCAAACTGATGGCCAAACAGAGGTCGTCAACATGATGATCATACACATTCTGCACATGTACAACTCAAATCATCCATAAACATTGGATGAGAGCCTCCCCTATGTCCAACACAACTATATTCGGGCTCTCCACAGCTCGACTCACCACAGCCCTTTTCAGGTAGGCTTGGGATTCCAGCCACTATGTCCCATTGATGTGGCCATACCATTTGTAGCTACTCAGGTAGATTTAGCTCATGTCCAGTTTGAAGTCGATAAGGAAAATCGCTTCATTGAGAACATCCAAAACATCCTCCAGTAGATCCACAACATTCTGGAGAAATCAAATGCCAAGTACAAGTAGCGATATGATCAACATCGGGTGCCACACAAGTTTCAGGTGGGCGACAAAGTTTGGTTGCATTTGCAGAAGGAACACCTTACCAGAACCTATCAGAAACTTAGACCACTCTAATATGGTCCTTACACCATTACCAAGGTTGTGGGAGACAATGCATTTGACCTCAACATTCCCCCATTCCTCGGCCTGCAGCCAGTGTTCAATGTGGACTGCCTTTGACTGTACTTCCCACCATTATTGGACACATCAGACATTGCAGAACAACTTGCACCTATAGAGTTAAATCCATACTGCATGGAACAAGCCACAAGTAATCAGATCATGGAAACACAGATCAAGAACACCTAACAACAAAGGATCCAACTATATCGAGTTGTCAAAGCAAGCCAACTCCTTCACTAGGGCAAGTGGCTCACCAGGGAACAAGTTCAACAGGAGTTTCCTCATCTCATGGAGGAATGCAATGCAATATGGACCATTTTTTTTTCTCGGTAAAGCTAGCTAATCTATTATATTATATACAGGTAAACATTACATGCAAAAAGACAGGTCGTCCAGGGCCAATTGTGGCGCCTTGGATAGCTTTGCTTGACACAGAATTCGCCCTCGCAGGGACAACACCTCCAGGATATACCAAAACATGTGACACAGAGTTCATCTCAGACAATAATGAAACGGCCCGTGCAGGGGCTTCCAACAAAAAACTCATAGTAGACCTAGCCACGACGCATGACAAATAGACACATAATATGAAAAAGAATTGAAAGTATACACACATAGAAATGTAGCATCATCCAGATACCAGCCAAGACCTCTAACTTATACCAGACCCGAGAGAGAAAAAAGTAAGCCGGAGAGTGTCTCTGGGGGTTAATCTTCAGGTTCTTCCTCAATGATGTAGCTCCAGCCTTGGCCTTCAGGGACGCCTGCCCACATTGCCATAGGATCCTTCGCAGTGGCCGACGGTTCCTGCTCTGGAGGTTGGGGAGGGGCTTGCTGAAGCTCCTTCCCTAAATTGCCCTTTTCAATTGGTGGCTGCAGCACTGGACTTTCCTCACGATTGCCTTCTAGAAGTATCTCAGCCGAATCTGGTTGCTTTCCATCTTCATTCTCCTCAGGAACCTTCGTAAAGAGAACTGAGATATGTGCGTTAATACCTGCACTTTCCTGCGAGCTGCCCAAGGTGAAGACAACTGTGCCGAATGCTGGAAGCACGGGCTCTCCTCCCCTGGAGCTGCCAACCTCCAAGAACTGATTGGCTGGAATTGGTATGGCTCCCACCCTCCTGTAGTAGTAGCAGCAGCAGCAGTGATGGTGTACATCCGCTGCAGGGGGGCGTGAAGGTGCACCACGCCCAGGTCCCCTCCGACTCGGTTGTCTTTCACGCAGTCGCGCCATATTTTCCGCGTCTCCTTCAACTTGTTCCAGGACCGAGCTTGTGGGCTTGAAGTCACAGTTGTCACTACCAATTGAGTGCAGTCCCCGAATTGATTCAAGGCAGAGCTCAACTGCCCATAAACCGCGCACAGGATTAGCAAGCAGGAAGCGAACTTCGCCCAAGTGAATTCCTTCACTCTCCGCCTCAATTGTGCTCCCTTTGCCCTTAGAGTTCTATTCCCACCTGAGGCACTCTCCAGAGTCGAAATGAGTATTTGCAACAGCAGTGGCTGCGTTTTGAAGGAGAAGAGCGCCCACCAGACGAAATTCCTCCAGAGCCTGCTCCACACAGACCTTACATTGCGAATGAGCCTGCAATGATCCGTCATCCTTATGAGTTCTTGCAACATTCCCTCGATAAGAGCTCTCCATAACTGCTCCCTGCAGCAACATCTCTTCACCCTGCGTAACATTGAATGCCAATAGCTCGGGTTGCTGAACCTCATACCTCGGCGGCAGTGGGCATTAACTATACTGCATTAACACGGGGTGGCACATGCTGGGCA
The DNA here is from genome assembly GCA_000404065.3 of Pinus taeda. Lineage (NCBI taxonomy): Eukaryota > Viridiplantae > Streptophyta > Pinopsida > Pinales > Pinaceae > Pinus > Pinus taeda. The sequence goes on from APFE031156805.1 coordinate 112,468, forward strand.
TGTGGCGCGTCCCTGGCTGACGTGCTAACACCCGCATCCGGGGAACGCAATATGGACCATTGCTTCATATGGGGCGAGGAATTATCCTGGATGATATTGGTGACCACTTGCCTATGCCACTTGGACCCCCACCATTGTTTCTTTCAGTTTTTCAGTTTCCTTATTTATAGCACAATTTACTATTTTTGGCAGTGTTTTGGGTCCTGAACTTCTAGAGTCATTTTGGGGCCCTAAACGACGTTTTTTGGGAAAACCAAGACCAACATGGGTCATTGACCCATGTTGGTATTCCTCGGATATATATTTCTAATGAGGTATTGTGCATGTCAAACAAAGATTGTATGCCAAATTTACGACCTCGGGAAGTTGATGTACCAATTTACCCAAACGGGGCCCATAGTTTGGCGCTTCGTCTCCTAGGGTTAGGTTTTTGGATGTGTAGGGTTTTCCATTGTTTCTCAATAATAAATAGTCCTTTGAGCCTCATTTTAACACAATTCATAGGCATGTAGCCGCCACATCTCTTCTCAGAGATAAGCTACCATTGTTCAAACTAGCCTTATTTCTATTATGTTTGTAAGCATGTTGCAGTATTTGATATTAATGAAATGAAGCGTTATTTCTACTACATCTCTGTATTTATGGTTATATCTGTAATTTTTTGCATTCATGTTTAAATCTGGATAAGTGGATCTAGGTGGATATTGGTGGCTAACAATATCCACCTGGATCACACACTTTCTTTTTTGTGTGTCCAAATGAGGTTGAGTTCCTTCTTATAAATAGGCTTTCTAGGGTACAAATTGCTTTCTTGAGGCCGACTTGATCTTTCATGTAGGTTGACTTGCTTGAGGTACGATGACAAGGTCTTGGAGGGTATTTGACTCTAATTTGACTCAAATAATTTTTTCTTCACAATCTGTAACATGCCCAAGAGGGTATTCCATACATGACAATGAATCTTATGACTTTTGGATTCAATGACAAGCCCTAGAAGTTCTCAATGGGTATTTGACCTACAAATGAAATAACCTTAAGCATGAAACCCATGCCTCAAGAATAACAATAATAATTTTATTCCTCTTTATATTAAATATATAAAATCATTACTACATTTGTCATAATGAACACTGAACCTAATTACATATATCATCAAATTGTTTGTTCCATCATACTTAAAAGACCCATAATTTATTGATGTTTTTTCACTAAAAAAATGGAACTAATTTTTCAATCCATCACAAATTTCCAGGTTTTGATTACATAGGGGTACATTTTTTAGTCTTTAGGTGTAGGAAAGTGTAATATGGTATCTTTGTCTATAAAACATTTAGTATACAATCATACTATTATATATTTTCATTTGAAATTTATATAATTTTGGAAATATAATGGATAAGTTAGCTAATTTCACTACGAGTCTGGATTACCAAATCATTCAATATAAAAGTTAGCCATGTGGAATTATTAACTTCACAAGTCAAATGGTGAATCAATTTATTGAAAAGCATAAAAATGTACCTGAAGACTTACTAGTGAAATTATAACTTTGTGAAATTAAACATTATTTCCCCATGGATATCGGGCCATATCATTATCCACATAATATGAATTTGGGAATGGTTAGTCCAAAATTTGTCACAATATGGAGTCATTATGAAATGTAGAAGTCCTTATTCAACCCTAGTAGTATTGGTCAATGAAAAAAAATGATAAATTGTTAAACGTGTGTATTGTTTATAAGGGACTAAACAAGATCACATTGAAACAAGATGGCATTGAAATGTTGTTGGATTAGAAAGGATTTTATTAGAGGAAATTTCAGTGTAAGAGTGGTTGTCTAAGGCCAAAAAAAAAAAAATAGTAAAAAAATCTATTTAGACAACTTTACTTTTATCTATGTTCCACAATATTTATTAGCATGATGTTTAATTAAAAAAATTAATGTATATTCTAAATTTTAACTTCTATATTTATTTTATATTAAAATGACTATATATTTTTTATATTTAACTATTTTTGGTGTTTTCTAATAGCATTGTTCCCTGTAGTCATAATTAACTCATAATATATTTTTGGCGTAATGTGGTAATTTGTCCTTTTTGGAATAAGTTTTCCTATCTATTTTTTTTTTGTCAAGTGGTCTAAATTCATTAGAGAATACACCAGGATTGACCTATTGCTTGAGAAACTGTGATCGAGGGGCATCTAAGCCATTGAAATCACCCTGGGGTCGCATCCAACCTAGGCCAGACCATCCATTAACATCACTGGAATTTTTCCTATGGAGTTTCAAACCGGTGACATTCATGTCACAGAGTGACTTAACAGTACACCCCATCACCATATATTCTACACCCTGTGGGAACCTATTTAACTATTTTTTAATTAATAACAATTTTATATTTAATTATATTTAACTATATATTCTATATTTTTAGCTAGCATCCACTAATTTGCCTTTTTGGAATGTGTTTTTTAAACTCTTTTGTATTTAACTATAACTATATTTTATTTTTAACCATTTTATATTTTATATTTAACTATTTAATATTAACTATAACTTTCTATATTTATATTTTATACTTAGCTATCTATATATGTTTCATATTTAACTGTTTTTTGGATGCTTTTTTAAGCATGGTTATTAATTTCAAATGGAAGGGCATTTATAATTTATATTTTTCACTAATATGAAGATTTACATTGCATTAATATTTTTTTTGATATTCTAATTCATCTGGGTAAGGTATGTAAATAGCATTAATGAAATATTTCACAAATATCCAAATCAATAATAAAATATTTCATTGATACCCAAATTAATAGTAAAGTATTTCACAAATACCTAAATTAAACAATTTAAAAGTATTTAGTACATGTACCACCTTTTAGATTTAAAGGATTTTGGTTGGTTCACATATTGTGACATGGAAATTACGTGAAAATTTCGTGGTCGCCTTTAGGTTGAAATTTCCTCTAATGTTTGTAGTGTACGAGATGGAAAAACATAATTTAATGTATCCGACCTAAGAATTCCTTCAAAAATTAAATCAAATGATATCTTTAACCTCACTATTGGCTAGTCTAGATATTGATTTTAAGAAAATGCATAATAAAGGTAAAAATAATTTTATTGTTTATCCATTATCTTGATTGGATAATGAAGTTGTCAGATGTGGTGTTTTGATAATGATACTTGATTTGATTGGTGAAGCTCATTTTGAGTATTTGAAGGCTTTAATACTATGCAAAATTATTGAAAATATTGATAAAAATATGAACCTTGCTTGGAAAAATGATATTTTATGGTATAAAGTTTTACTTATCTCTCATCATGATCCAAGTTTAATGGGAAAGTGTTGAAAAGTCACATAATCCTAATGTGTTGTATCTTCAATAAGTTTGGATAATTGTAGACGTAGAAATTAGTGTTTTAAAAAATGATTTGGCTAGGACTAGAATTGAATAGTTTGACTGGTTTGATCCTAAAAGAAGATGGGATTGTAACAACCCTTTTCACGTCACCCTGTGTATGTAAACAAAAATAAGTGAACTATGGACATATGTAAATGTATATGAATAATAAATCAATGTTTGGCTAAAGGGGAGGACATACATCCAAAGCTCTAAGGGGAAGGCCTATGGAAGGATTTTGTGCTTGTTCATTTACCTGTTATGTTCCTATTCTATTTCCCATGGTGTGTTGTGACTAGGACCTTACCAACCTCACTTAATTTCTGTGATTATCACTTAGCCATGGACTGACCTACATTGACAAACAATGAGGTTTTGGAGTTGAAATCCTAGGCAAAGGATAACACCCATACTATCCCTTTCCTTGTAGAACATGGCAGGGCGAAAGAGTGACAATATCAAGGGAAAATGATAAGGAGGAAAGGATTGGTTCAAAGGAGAGCATATGAAAGAGCACGTTGATAAGTAGTGAATTCTAGAATATGGAATAGAAGGAAGTTCTATGTAGAAATATTGGAGAATAACACGTTGTCAAGCAATTAGAGTGGAAGCAGACAAGAGAAATGTTGGGAGTGATTGAACCCTATGCTCTATGAATTGGAAAAGTATTCCTTTTGATTGCTTTTAGGCCTTGGATTATGTGCCTAAGCCTAATGGCTAGTGGGAGGCTCATAGGAGGATTGAACCACTTAGCGCTTTCTTAGTAAGACAATAAGCCCCTAATTGATTACTAAATAAGTTGATAAACCACTTAGTGCTTCTTGAATAAGATGATAAACCACTCGGGCGCTTATTGCATGGTTGATAAACTACTTGACAAGGAAGTTGAGCCAATGTGATACTTGTTGGAAGAGTTGTTAAAACACCTAGACAATGCTCTATAGGCCCTTATGATGCTTACCATGAAAACACAGAGGAGAAACCACCTAGATAGTGATTTCATACTCCTACAACTAAGAAATACCCCACTTGGGCCTGTGATTAAGCTCATAGAGTAATAAAGTCGTTGTGGTGCTTACTACCAGAATGCAGTTGATAAACCACCTACACAATGGAATCCATTCCCTGAGTAGTCGATTAAGCCTTGGGTGTGAACTTCCCTAATTATTCATCCTCTCATAATTTGGATTTGGTTTAGGGCTGGTTATCCACAAGAAATATTACAATATAGTTGGCCTATGGATGGTTGGAGAGTAGAAGTCTCTCCTCCAATTTCTAGCCATCTTTGGTCACACATTTGTGTAAATTGATGATATATTTTGTCTATGGACTACGATGACTTTTTTTATATTGAGAATGGTGCAATATCTTGTGTGTTTAAAAATGTACATGGATGCCTAAGTTGAGGCTCACCATTATACTCATGTCTGGAATGGTATCCTTGTATGTTCATGAATCTTAGTGCTTATTTGAAATATGTTGTTTTGTGTTATGTTGATGTTGAATGTGGAAAATTATGTGTCCATGTGTATTAAGATTTATCTCTAAGGCCTATGACTGAATTATGTTCATATAGCTTATTTTCTTAGCCAGTGTAAAACAAGCATTGTGGCTTCAAGAGTTGGGACCATAACTCCCACAAGTTGGTGGTCCAAGCTACCCTAGTGTTAAATGTAATAACCAATAGTTATTTAGTTGTTCAAGTATTTGGCCCTCAGATCATTACACACCTTAGGACTTCAAGTTACCAGTGTAGGTGAGGTGCTCACCTTCCCGTTTCACACTTAGTCTTGGACTTCATTGTGCTATAATGGTGTTCTGCGCTAGTACCAATAGGCAGCAGAGTGTTAAAACTTATTGTATGCAAGAAGGGGTGATAAAAGTGGGGACTAGTGACCATTCCCTAACAAAACTATGCCACATCGTCCAACCACCACTAGTAATTCTAATGAATTATTCATAGGTTGATGCACATGACCTAATTCCACTTAATCATGAAGGAAGGGATGTGAGCAAGGTCTGGGTAGAACTAGGAGTGTTGGAACACTATCCACCACTCACTGCTTACCACCCACTACCCTATCTTATGGTAGCATGAGACAAGAGCGCCAGTGGAGTATTGGGTTAGCCTAACCGAGGAACCTTGAGTGTGATATTTCTACCACAACTCACTACCCACTACCCCATCCCCTTTGTTAATGTTGAATGTTGCGGGTGGTGATACCATCAAGTGTCATGACGTAAACCTAGCCAACGAGCCCCAGTGCGTCTGCATGTCAGGTTTATGTGGAGGCCACATAGGACACCATGTGGCCAACTTGTTGACATGATTCCCCTTTTATGGACTGAATTCGAAGGATGATTCATGAATTGGATTGAGGAAAAATTTATGTTTCCAGAAAGATCTCAACAAGATGAACATAATGGAAATAACAAATTTTAATTTTGTAGACTTGCAAAAATGAGGTTTTTCACTAGCGCCATCTTCATAATATACCTTGGAGATTAGTTCAAACAACAAATAACACCTTCCTCATCCGAATAATCCTTAAGGGGGTAGAAGGAAGTTGGTTACAATGTGGTATCAGAGAAAAGTTTCAACACTAGACCTTTGGGGATGAAATTTGGGGAAAGTTCAACATTGGACCTTTAGGACAAAATTTGGAGCTTTGATATAGGGTGGTACCAAATCAAAGGTTCAACACTAGACCTGAAGAGGATCACACACATAGGATAAACATTTAATATGATTTTAAATGTTGGGAGTGATTGAACCCTATGCTCTATGAATTGGAAAAGTACCTTTGGGGATGAAATTTGGGGAAGTTCAACATTGGACCTTTAGGACGAAATTTGGAGCTTTGATATAGGGTGGTACCAAATCAAAGGTTCAACACTAGACCTGAAGAGGATCACACACATAGGATAAACATTTAATATTATTTTAGTTACTATATACACGTGTACTAATGTTAAACTTACCATTGATACGATTGTTTATTTGACACATTGTTGAGATGTTATTTTGATTTCTAGCCTACATACTGACATGGGATTTGAATTTTCTAGCTAGTTTCATATCAACATGCTTATTGCAAATATGCCAAGGTGATGAGTAAATTTAGTTATTTGTTCTTGATTTGGATAGCATTCATGTGTGTGCAACAAATTCCAGCAAGAATAAAGAAATGAACATGCCTAGATCCTATCATCACCATGAAGAGGAATAGTTGGGAAAGAGGTTAGAGAGAAATTCCTCTGACTGGATGGAGAACCTTGGGAGTTTGAGATTTGAATTGAGAATTTTTAGAAGATTGTCCAAGCATAAGAAAGACAAGCAGAGGTATGATGTAGTGATATTGTAGAGTTTGCCATATCTACAAATATGGAATCACCATAAACTTGGTACCAATTAACTACGTAGACACAAATCCAAGAAAAGTACTTTCCAAACCCAGAAGCAAGGACTAGAATCCAATAGAGAAAAAGGAAACAAGTCAAGGAATAGGTACAAGAAAGCGTTATGAAACCAACTCACAAAACGATAGAAAAGATAGATCAATGCCTTAGAATTCAGCCTCTTCGAGGGGACAACCTCCTTTACATTACACAAATGAAAAATTCTTCGATGATACAAATGACAAGACCTCCATTGCATATATAGGAGTCTAAGGGGTCATAATATAATCAAAGCCGACATAACAATAATAATGTAAGGGCACAATAATAACAATATGGGGACTACATGGGTACAACAATATAATAAGGGGGTTGTACTAATAACATTAAGGGGTTACACTAGTAGAATAGGGGCCTACCATGCCCCTCTCCTTCAAAAAGTGTCGTCCTCAATGCTTGAGTAGTTCTTGATGCTTTTGTATAAAATTCTTGTCCTTCCATGTGAAATCTTCAACAGGTATGTTCTTCCACTTGATGAGATTCTTTGAAATTGATCGATTTCGTAGCTGTCGACTTCTTGGTTCTATAAATGCTTCAGGTTCCAATATGATTTTTCCTTCCTTGTCAAGTACTGGAAATATTGTTGGAACTGGGATATTCAGCAACTTTTGAATGAGTTCCCACCCTGCTTCACCATTCTTCCATTCATACCTTCCTTTGTTTATCAAATTTGGTTGGATAATTGTACCAACCTCTACCATTTCTGCAACCATATGTTCAATTTCACTCCTTTGGGCATATGGATATCTATAAGGCTTGACATTTGGAGGAAAAAATCCTGGAATAAAATGAATAGAATGATCATGATCACAAATACATGGGAGACCTTTCGGAGTCTCAAATACCTTGGACTGATTGTCCAAGACTTTTTGGAGATTTGGAGAAATACATGATTTCGATGTGCGAAAAGTTAGTGAACATAATTGTGCAATTACACCTCGTTATTATTTCTTTAGAAGCTTTGTCATTCTGTCAGAGTTGATTAACTTTCCTGGTTTCCCTGTGATACCCCTTAATTCAACTTCCTTTCCTTCCGAAGAAAATTTCATAAAAATTTCTTGAAAATTAAAAGCTATTGTACCCAAGGATTGTAGCCATTGGACTCCTAGTATAACATCAGCACCACCCATTGGAACGGAAAACATTGGGCTATTCAATACATATTCTCCCATGGATAGCTTGATATTATGGCACTTTCCAGAGAAATTTATGGTACCTCCACTCACAACCGTCACTTGACACTCTGGTGCTGGATCTAGGAAATTAATTCAAGTCCTTGGCTATATTACAATTAATAAAATTATGGCTATTACCTTAATCAATAAACACTATTACCTTTTTCTTCTTGATATGTCCTTATATATTTATAGTTTGAGGAGTGGTAATTCCGATGAATGCGTTACAAGATATGGTCGGATTCATTTCTTCTTTCTCTAGGTTGGTTCCTGGTGAGTATCCTTTTCTTTTGATGTTTCTTGATACTTTTTTTCCTGATATTTCATTGTTTGAACCTTCTTCTTCTTGATATGTCCTTCTATCTTGAGAGTTTGGGGATTGGTAATTTCTTCCAATGCTTTACAAGATATGGTCGAATTCATTTCTTGATGCTCGATGTGATCTTTCACTTCTTGAACATTTTTCTTCTTGATATGTCCTTCTATCTTGATAGTTTGAGGAGTGGTAATTCTGACCAATGCATTACAAGATATCGTTGGATTCGTTTCTTCTTTCTCAATGTGATCTTTCACTTCTTGAACCTTTTTCTTCTTGATGTGTCCTTCTATCTTGAGAGTTTGAGGAGGGGTAATTCTTGCCAATGCTTTACAAGATATGGTCAGATTCATTTCTTCTTTCTCTGGGGTTGGGTACTAGTGCATATCCTCTTCTTTTGATGTTTCTTGATCCTTTTCTTCCTCCTCTTCATACTCTATGTAAAATAAGTTCTTCTTAGCACACTTATGACCTTTAGTGCATTTTCTATCACAATTGTAACAAAGCCCTTTTTTTTTTTCCAATTGTTGTGTTGTAACCCTTGTAAGTTGTGGAAGGCTATTAGAAACAACACTTCCATTATTATAGTTGTGAGGGGTAGAATTCATTGTTTCCATAATTTTTCTTTCCACTTTTCTTGCCAACCTAAATGCCTTCTCCAATGAATTGAGATCCCAAAGACGAACCTCATGTTGAATGTTATCCTTTAAATTCCCTATGGAGACATCAATCCTCTGCTTCTCTGGAATATCATTTCCTCTTCTATTCAATTTTGGAAAGTCATCAATGTGCTCTTCCATTGAACACTTCAGTTTGAGATTTATCAATTGGCTAACGAAGGTGTTTCTCTTTGTATCCTCATAATGTGCTATCATTTCCTCTGTGAAAATTGACCACGCAACAAGTGGTTTACAAGAACAAAGCCCTTCATAACATAAAAATTGATTCGGTTCTAAATAATTAGATGCAATACATACCTTTTGTAACAGTGGTACACCATGTAGATCAAAATATTTCTCCATCTATAGTATCCAAATTACCGGATCCTTACCATCAAACTTCCTCATATCACCTTTTCTTGATTTTAGGAGATCGATCTTGAAATGACTATAACTCTGTAATTTCAGTTCTACTAGTTCTAAAATTGCGACCTGCAGCAGCCCTTTGCGTCCTCTTTCCAATGCCACCAGTCCGATCGAATTTAGATTCTCCAAGAAAGAGTTATGTACAATCTCCCAAGATGACCTGATTATATACCTTTTCAAAAGAGTGAACTTGTATGAAGTGCCACGTGTCATTTTTTTGACATTCAGGTCTAAAAACAATATATATAGGAAAGTACAGTCCATCATCTTTTCATAACTTCTTATGAAATTTCAATCTGATGCTTAAAATAGAAGTTATGATGATTTTCCCCAAGTCACTTGTTTGGAGTGAAATTCATGAGTTTGCAATAGGCCAAATTCCTCAGATAATATCTCTGCAAATATGGTGAAAAAATCTCTAAATTTCGGACCCAATGTTCAGAACAATTTCATCCCAAATGGTTTTTTTTTAATTGTTTGAAACAGTGCAGAAAAAAATTATAGCGTAAATGCCACGATGACCTATTTGGAGCAGCGAAACCCTAGAATCCAAAGCTCTGATACCAAATGTTATGAAACCAACTCACAAAAAGATAGAAAAGATAGATCAACACCTTAGAATTCAGCCTCTTCGAGGGGGCAACCTCCTTTACATTACACAAATGAACAATTCTTCGATGATACAAATGACAAGACCTCCATTTTATATATAAGAGTCTAAGGCGTCATAATATAATCAGAGCCGACATAACAATAATAATGTAAGGGCTCAATAATAACAATAGTGGGCTTCTATGGGGCACAATAATAACAATATAGGGACTACATGGGTACAAAAATATAATAAGGGGGTTGTACTAATAATAATAAGGGGTTACACTAGTAGTATAGGGGCCTAACATAAAGCTAGTGAAGACACGGTGAGGGGAGAAACTCCATTCAATACACTAAAAAGAGAGTAAAGTATCCATAAACAATTGTTAAGTGTGACAACCAAGAGATGCCATTAGTAAAGGATGAGAAAGAAGAGCTCAATGCCAACGGAATTCAATAAAGCCAAACCCCCTACCCTTGATGGAGAAATTAAGAAGGCCGAAGAGGCAGAAGCTTGGCTATTTGGAATGAAGACATATTTTATATTACATGACTACTTTGAAAATATGAAGGCCAAAGTGGCTATTTTCAGATTGATTGGAAAGGTTGACATATGGCGGGAAGATTTTAGAAATGTCAAGGGCATTAGGAAAAATGAAATACCACAGAGAAATTTTGAATATTATTTCTATGAGAAGTACCTATCCGAGAGGTGCTATGATGTAAAAGTTAAAAAGTTTCATGAGCATAATCTAGGGCAACTTACTGCCAATTAATACACCAACATAGTTTTAGAACTATTGAGTTATGCATCATTTATCATACATGAGAAAGTGAAGATTCAAAGGTATCTTATCGTGTTACCACAAGCTTACCGAGATAGGATTGAGTTTCATGAGCCAAGAACCTTGGAGGATACCATCTAAAAGGCTAAGTATTGTTACGATTAGTCCAAACATAAGGCTAAATTTTGATTAGATGAGAAGAGGAAGGACATAAATAATTTTAATAGGAAGGGAAAAAAACCCTTAGGATAAAAGCAAGAAGGGAAAGTTGTAAATTCCATCCCTCCCACTAAGGGTGAATTCCAATAGAATTTCATTGTTGCCAATAGAGATCAACTTGTTACATCAGTAAGAAAGGAAGCCACAAAGTTCAAGAGAGGATGCCTCATGTGATGGACATGTGGAGAGAAACACTTGTAGAAGGAATGTCCTCACCAACAAAAAACAAACAAAAAGTTGTATATGGTCCAAGAGGAAGTGATGATGAATGATGTGGCCAAGAGTGTGCCTTGGATTTGTGCAACATTACACAAAAGGCAAGTAGATTATCAAGCCTTGGTGATCAAAATGGAAGGTATGGTTTTCAACCAAACTGTTTTAATTCTAAATGATTTGGGTTTTAATTTTAGTTATATCAATTCGAAGATCGCAAAGAAGTGTGTTTTGTAAAGGAAGACTCATGAAAAATCATGGTTGGTCTAGCTAGCCACATGATCCAAAAATAAAGTGACAGACTTCGTGGAATCATGTCCAATGGAGTTAAATGACATGTACACTACAAATTCCATCAATCTCTTGTTCTTAGTCTCATATGACATCCTAATCAACATGGGTTGGTTGGAAACCCATAGAATCAAAGTGGATTTCTACAGGGAGTCGCAAGAATTCCTTGGTGATGAAGCTGATAAAATGATGCATCAATGAATAATGAAGCTTGTCTCTATCAGGAAAATATCGACATTGCAAGTGAAAATATGTTGTAGAAAAGGGTGTACCCTGTTTGTGGTTCAGGTGACCAACGAGTTAAGGAACAATGTGGCTAGAATGGAATCTCACCCGAGTGTTAAAGTAATTTAATGATGTGTTTCCATAAGAATTTTTTGGATTTCAACCTAGGAGCAAAATGGACTTCTCCATTGAGTTGCTTCAGTCTCAAAAGCACCATATTGCATGAGTACACCAAAGTTAGTGGAATTAAAATTATAATTCAAGGAAATGATGGACCAGGGGTATATCAAGCCTACTGTATCACATTGGGCAGCCCCAATGCTATTTGTAAAGAAAAAGGATGTCATGTTTTGGTTATGAACCAATTATTGAGAACTGAATAAGGACATAGTGAAGAACAAGTACATGCTGCCTAGAATTGATGACTTGTTTGATCAACTGAGAGGGGCTACGATGTTCTCACAAATATATTTGAGATCTGGTTATCTTCATATATGGATTAAGGATGAAGACATCCACAAGACAGCCTTCAGAACAAGATATGGACACTATGATTTTATGGTGCTACCTGGGCTAAAAAACACCCTTGCCACATTTATGTTCTTGATGAACAATATCCTCAACCAGTATTTGGATATGTTTGTGTTTGATTTTGTGGATGACATTCTAATTTATTCAAATACCGTAGAAAACATGAAGAACATTTGAAAGAAATATTGTAGTTGCTGAAGGAACACAAGTGTAAGCCAAACTTATTAAATGTGATTTCTTCGAACAAGTTCTATATTTGGGACATACATTTCCAAGGAAGGAGTGGTAGTGGATCCTAAGAATATCAAGGCCATATGGAGTGGCCTACTCCAAAAAATGCCACAGAAGTTAGATCTTTCATATGATTGGTTGGATATTACGAGTGATTCATTTGAGATTTCTCAAATATTGGAAATATAGCCATAGCTTTACAAAATAAAGGGATAAATTTCTAATGGACATCAGAGTGTGCAGCTAGCGTTAATCCACTTGAGAATTTTCTCACACATGCACCCATCCTATAAATAGATGATCTAGAGAAGGATTTATTGTTTTGCAAAGATTCCTACAAGGAAGGAATAGGTGGGCTCTTAATGCAAGAGGTACATGTGATTTGTTATGAATTGAGAAAACTAAATGTGAATGAAAATAACTTTTCCACTCATGACTTGGAGCTTTCAGTGATGGTGCACACATTGAAAATGTGGAGGCACTATCTACTTGGGAGTAATTTTGCGTTAATTTCATACCACTGAGGGTCGAGATACTTGTTTGACTAGTACAAGTTAACTGCTAGACAAGGCAAATGGTTGTATTTGATTAGTCAGTTTTAATTTGAGATAAATCACATTAAAGTTAAGGAAATAAAAGTAGCAAGAGAACTTCATATAATTCCACAAGTAGGATCTAGAGGTGTCATTAAGAAAGAATTATACACTCATTGACAATGGAATGTTTAAGCTCAAGGATAGATGATATGTTCCTTAATGGACGAATTGAAGAAGATAATCTTGGATGAGTTTTGTAAAATGTCTTATTTAGGTCATCCTGGTTATCAGAACATGATAATAGCCATGAATAATATGTATTATTGGTCAAGAATTAAGAAGGAAGTTATTGAATACATTGTCAATTTCATGGAGTGCGAACAAGTCAAAGTGGAATGTAGACACCCAATGAGATTTATACAAGATATCGAATCTTGAGTGGAAGTGGGAAGTTGTACCTATCGACTTCATCACAGATTTTCCAAGAACATCTAAGAAACATGATGCCATTATGGTGGTAGTGGATAAATTGAGTAAGAAAACTTCACCCACAAGGGCATTGACTTAGCTTAGATTTTCATGAAAGAAATATTCATATTGCATGACATAGCCAAGAATATCATTTCAGATTTGGATGCCAAGTTCACTTCCAATTTTGGAAGGATTTTTTTTTTTGGTTTTTGAACTCATATAGCTTTTAGTACATCATATTGTCCTTATACTAATGAACAAACTGAGAGAGTGAACAAAAATTTATAAGACATGATAAGGATGTATTTCATGCATCAGCGAAAGTGGTGAGAATAATTCCTATCACTAGTTGAATTTGCATACAAAAATGGATACCAACAGTGACTAAAGATGAGCCCTTTTGAGGCTTTGTATGGTAGAAAATGTAACCCTCCCATTAGCTAGGATGATCCAGTGAAATAGGGAAGTCCTTGGGCTAGATATGTTGAAGGAAATGGAGCAAGAAGTACTCCATATCAAGCATAAATTGAAGGACCTAGGATAGGCAAAATATTTATGTAGATCAAGAGAGGATGCACAAATAATTCCAAGTAGGAGAACATGTATATCTTCGCATCAGACCAAGAAAGAGATCACTGAAAGTGAGGTCTTGTGCTAAGTTGGCACCTAAATTTTGTGGACACTTTCAAATTTTGGAAAGAGTGTGGTCAATGACTTATAAATTAGCCTCATCACCCATAGTGAAGACACATGATTGTTTTCACATTTTTTTCTTAAGAAGTATGTATGCGACCCTAATAATATTGTTGAATGGTGTGTGATATAAGTGGAACTCGAGGGAGAGTTCCAACTAGACTTACTTTGTATTTTGGACCAGAGGTAATCAACACTTTGGAATCGAGTAATAGAGTAGGTAAAGGTGCAATGGAATCACTTCAGACCAGATGAAGCATCCTAGATGGAAGATCAAATGAGGTATAATACCCATTTTTTATTATATAAATAAATGTAAGAGTTGTAAATATAAAGCTCAGTGGTTAATTTTATGTTATGTTTATACAAAATCGAGGATGATGTTCTCTTAAGGGGTGGGATTTGTAACAATCATTTTCACTTCACCCCATGTATGTGAACACAATTTTGTGAATTAAGGACATATGTAAAATTATGTGAAAATAAATTAATGGTTCGCTAAAGGGAGAGACATACATATCCAGAGCTCTAAGAGTAAGACATATCCAGAGCTCTAAGAGTAAGACCTGTGGAAGGCATATTGAGGGTATGTTGTGTTCCTATTTGGTTTCCCATGGCGTTCCATGAATAATACCCTACAAAACTCACTTAATTATCATGACTAGCTCCTGGCGATGGAATGACATGTGCTAATAGGAAATAAGGTTTTAGAGTGGGAAGCATAGGCAAAGGAAATTTCCCATACTTTCACTTTCCTCGTGGGACATGGTGGAGAGAGAACAATAGTATCGAGGGAAAAATAAAAGGAGAAGGAAAGGATTGGCACAAAGGAGAGAATAGAAGAGATCATGTTGAGTGCTAGAGAACACCAATGAACACAAAATAGAAGGAAGTTCTATGTAGAACCATTGGAGAAGGACATTATTTCAAGTGACTGGCATGAAAAAAATTAAGAGTGATGTTGATCATGATTGAACCTTATTCTCTATGAAGTGGGAAAGTATTCACTGTGACTTTGTTGGGGCCCTAGATTGTGTTCCTAAGTCCTATGGTTAGTGGGAGGCTCAGAGGAGGATTGAGCCACTTAATGCTTGCTGAGTAAGTTGGTAAACCACTAATAACTTGTTGAATAAGCTAATAAATCACTTAGTTCTTACTGAATAAGATGATAAACCAATCAGGTGCTTGTTGTGTGGTTGATAAACCACTTGACAGGGAAGTTGAGACACTATGGTGCTTGCTAGAAGATTTATTAAACCACTTGGATAATGGTCGTTAGGCCCTTGCAATGATTTCCATGGAAACACAACAGAGAAACAACCCAGATAGTGGATTCAGACTCCTGGAATTGAGCCCAGCTGGGCCTTGGGTGAATCATTGTGATTGAGATAAAAGAGTGAGATAGTCATGGTGGTGCTTACTACCAGAAAGCAATTGATAAATCACCTAGACAGTGAGCTCCATCTCCTCAAAGTTTGTCTAACCCTTGGGTGTGAACTTCCCTAATTATGCATCCCCTCAAACTTTGGATCTAGATAAGGGGTTGTGAAACAAAAGAAAGACTACAATGTAGTTGGCCTATAGTTGGTTGGAGAATAAAACTCCCTTCTTTAGTTTCCAACCATATTTAATCACTCATATAAGTGTAAATGGATTATGTATTTTTTCTATGGACTGCAATAATTTATGTTAAATTTATCATTGTGCAATATCTTGTGTGTTTAGAAACATAATGTATGAGTTGTGAGGCTTACCATTATACTCATGAATGGAATGATATCTTGTAAGTTCATGAATTTAAGTTCTTATCTAGAGTATGCTTCTCTTTATTATGTTCATATTAAATGTGGGAAATTGTGTATCCATGTGCATTTATACTTATCTATAAGGCTTACAATTCAATTATGTTTGTATAGCTTACTTGATTATCCAATGTAAAACAAGTATTGTGGTTTCAATATTTGGGACCATAACTCCCAGAAATTGGTGATTTGGGCTACCCTAGTGTTAAGCACAATCACCCAGAGTGATTTAATGGTTTAGGTATTTTTCCCTCAGGACATTACATGCCTTAGGACTTCAAGTTACTAGGTGTAGGTGAGTTGTTTTAATTATTGTTTTGCACACTCAATCCCAAACTTCACTATGACATAAGTGTGTGTCCCACTAGGATTGGTAGGCGACAAAGTTTTAACATTTATTGATAATGATAAGAGTGGGTATTGGTGTTGATTTCTAGTAGCATCAGATGTTCTCTAAGTCTCAAATTTTGCGGGGAGGCTTAGCACATGTATTCCAAAGAACCCAGAAAGTGTTTTGTGAAATTCCACCTAGAGACAGTTTAATTAAAATAATTGATTTTTTTAATGGGACCCTAAGTCTAAACTTAGGAAAATAAAATAACTAAAGGGTATTAATATAAACTGTGGGTGTAAATTCTAGAAGAATATGAGGATCAAGAAAAAATGATCTTAGCCATTGATTAGCTTATAATTTGGGCCATTGAATGTCAACAGGGAGATTATTTAAGGAGGCTTGAGGGTCACTCAGAAAGACACATTGAGAGATCAAGGAAATCAATTTTTCTGAAGTGAGAAGTTATCAGGAAGAAAATTAATTGAGGAGATTTCTTGCAACAAAGAGGCAATGAGAATTCAAAAGAATGAATTTCAAGAGAGTACAAGGCATAGGGAGAACAAAACAACTTCTAGAGGAAGGTTGATGTTGGCCCACGTAGTGCTGACGCAAAGGTGGTGTAGTCCTTGAAGGGAAGTCGAGTTTCCTGCTAAGGGAAGTCGAGTTTCAGCTGCCAGGATCCAAGGTGTGAGTCCAAAAGATAGAAGTTCGATTTCTCAGCCAACAGAGGATCCAGAAGAGGGGCAACATAATACCTAGAAGGGGTGACGTAGAAACTATCGGGAGTGATGTAGTTATGTGCAAAGGCCACGCAGAGGGTGATGCAGAGCCTCCATTTCAGCCGGATTAGTCATTGATTCTCTAGTGACAGGGTGAGATCATTTCACTAGTCTTTTATTCAGTATTCTTTCTGTATCAGATTGCTAGTTAAGCATCCTATAATTGTATTCAGAATTTCTCCTACATATTAATAAAACCCTCAGAGCTTCTGCACCAGTTTTCTGCATCGAGTTTTTCCGGGGACATTTGTCCAGAAAATACTTTCACTTGCACATATTTCTCTATTTGTTTTGTTCTTGTTTTGGGAAAATTAATTAATTAAGTGAAGGCTATAGTGTGCTAGCTTTGATGTTTGTTGTAGCACACAATAAATAACTTGTCTGGATTAACAGGTAAGAGAAGTAACATTAGTTTGTTCCAGTAGGAATTTTGGTGTAGGAATTTTCTCATGGTATCAGAGCATTGCAGGTAAATCAATAAAGAACAATACCATAGACCTAGTGCTGAGCAGAAGAGGGAGTTAGAAAGAGCTACTGGAGGAAGCAGTTCAAAACTCTAGAGGATTTACGCAGTTCTAGCCGAAGGGATGAAATTTCGAAGCAGTCTCTCTTCAAGTGAGTTGACAGAGAGAAGGGCTTCTAGATCGAGTTTTTACTGGGGTAGAGGGAGCAATGTAGAAACCTCAGTGTGAGGAGAGCTTGTGGGATGCATTTTTTTCTGTAGGTTGTTTTGCTGGGCAGAAAGATGTCAGAAGAGAAGGAAGAAGCATCGTTGAGGGAATTTCTTCCTCAATAAGACTTCCCACCAAGAAGTCTGTTTCCTTATTGGCTGAGCAACAACAGTAAGAACCATAGAGGTTATATTCGACATTTTTTTGGAAGATATGGCAACCACATCTCCAGGAGGGAGGTGGGTTGATGTAGATATGTAGTTTGAAAGGACTATAGACGAGCATGATCCTTAAAGAACCCACCTCTCAGATCAATTCCTTGCTACGGGAGTCCATATTAGAAGTAGAAGGATGGAATAGTGTCAGATTGTGCCGAGGACTTTTGGAGAGATAGTTGTAGTGGCTAGGAGCGACAGAGTCTTAACAATGCAAATCAGAGTTGGCAGCAGTGTAAATGGCACATAGTATAGGTCAACAATAGTGCAGTAGATTCAGAGGGTCAATGTAGAGACTAGTAGCACTTAGGCTCTAGCATTCACATGGTATCATACTGAACACAGTTAGTTTAGTAATTTGGGATTTTTTTCCATTGTAGATGCAGTAGCAGCAGCAGTTTGCAGTGTAGTAGCAGTTTGCAGTGACAGTGCCATCAGCAATATAGATGCAAAAATTCAGTGGGAGTTGTAGTACAAATACATTGTTGAGAGTGGCAGGGTCAACAACAGTACAAATGCAACATTTGTGCAGATGTTGGTGGACAGCATGTCATACATTAGCAGCGCAGAGGTAGATGTTACAGAACAAGGTGATGCTTCATCAGGATGCATTGCTAGAGCACATTCCTCGCTAATATGGAGTGTTGATTTCTAGTGGCATCAGATGTGCTCTAAGTCTCAAATTTTTCAGGGAGGCTTAAGCACATGTATTCCAAATAACCCAGAAATATTTTTGGAAAATTCCACCCGGAGATAGTTTAATTAAATAATTAATTATTTTTAATGGGACCCTAATTCTAAACTTAGGAAAATAAAATAACTAAAGGGTATTAATATAAACTATGGGTGTAACTTCTAGAAGAAGATGAGGATCAAGAAGAAATGATCTCAGCCATTGATTAACTTCTAATTTGGGCCGTTGAATATCAATGAGGAGATTATTTAAGGAGTCTTGAGAGTCACTTGGAAAGACACACTAAGAGATCAAGGAAATCGATTTTTCTGAAGTGAGAAGTTCTCAGGACAAAAATTGATTGAGGATATTTCTTGCAGCAGAGGGACAGTGAGAATCTGAAAGAAGAAATTTCCAGAGAGTATGAGGCATAGGGAGAACATAAATATGTCCAGAGGAAGGTTGACACTAACCCACGTAGTGCTGATGCAGAGGCAACACGGTCCTTGAGGGGAAGTCTAGTTTCCTGCTGAGGGAAGTCAAGTTTTGGTTGTCGAGGGATGGGGTGTGAGTCCAGAAGGCAGAAGTTCATTTGGAGGATCTAGAAGAGGGGCAACATAATACCCAGGACGGGTAATGCAGAAACTGTCAAGAGTGATGCAATTTTGCGTAGAGGCCACACAGAGGGTGACACAGAGCCTCTAGTTCAATCAGATTAGTCATCGATTTTGTTGGAAATAATACTGAGAGGGGGGGGGTGAATCAGTATTATCAAATCAATGACTTTTTCATTTCCATAATTAGATTCATATACACTACTTCAGTTAAGGGAACCCACATGTACACGCAACTGTGTCTAATGCAACTAGCGTATATCCAGTAAACTTATGATTCAGTTAATCCATTAAATGTTGATCTTTAGTTAGTGCATCAGAACTTCATTAACCATATGAATAGTAAACAAGTGCAGTAAAATAGAACAAATCATCACACACAAGAAGAACACATGAACACCATGATGTAAGGTGGAAACCCAATGTGGGTGAAATCCACCTGCTGCAATTCGTCTCTATCTTCTTTTAATAAGAAACTTCTTTTTACAATATTTCTGTACTGGAGCAGTCTTATACCAGTACACAGGCTTCTACCTGCATAAGGTTGCAACCTCCTCTCATTCTCTAGCTTCTCCTGGAAGGGAGCTACAACCCCCTTTGCTTTTGTACTAGCCGATCCATTTATTAGCATGTAGGCACCAGCCTACTGAAGGCTCCAACCTTCACTAGTTTTCTAGCTGCTTCTAGAAGGGAGCTACTACCCCTTGGCTCTTGTACTGGCCAATGTGTTTACCAGAACGTAGGCGCTGGCCTACAGAAGGCTACGATATTCTTTCTTCCTCTAGGGACCATGTTTCATAAATTTTCATACTGGATACTCCTGAAGCACAACACCATAATCTGAAGGCCACGTTTCATCCAATTTTCATAATAGACCCATCAACAACATTAAGGTGCAAATCCAATTACTACTGCAATACAACCAATCATCAATCTTTGAATCACCCAACACTGAATCATTGAAACCCTCTCAACAGAAACACAGTCACCAGAACACAGAGTAGATCATAGAACTCTACAATAATATTTAGAGCCAACTATATCATCAAAAATCATGCATCAGAGTGCATACGTTACTTGGAAAGAGCTAAACCAGCGTGTATACGCAACTTCACCAAAGTGAACCAGTGTATATGTCATCAAATACTTACTTATAACTTTGTTGCACTTCTCGACATTAGACATACCCAGATCAGTACATACAAAAGGATAGTACGTGTGTTAGAAACCAGATCTAGTCCATCAGATCACATAAAGATAAATCATTATGATCCTGATCCATTATTAGATCTCATCCATCAACACTGAAGCTCAACACAATCAACCAATCTGAATATGCAGAATACATACACCAGTAAACAATCACCAGAACTCAGAACTTTGCATCAACAACCAGAACCACCTATGAGTTCAAATATCATAGTTCAAATGGTATATGCTACTTAGATGTATCTGACCTACGTATATATGCCTTTTATAAAAAACAACCAGTGTATACATCTGTAAATATTCATTCATAATTTGCAGCTATTCTAGACTTGAGTTAGATCATAATTTTTATAGAACATTACATGCATCAGTATATAGATCTATAATAAGCATGATCGAACCATATAGAGATGATTCATTCCAAGCCATAAGATCCCAATCCATCATTAGTCCTTGTCCTCCATCAACCGCTGAAATTCCTCCTTGGCTCAGATCAAGCAAAGCATCATAAACCCATAACCTGCATACTGGATCTCACACTTCATCCTATATTCAAGACTTTCTCAATGCCTTTGCCTAATTATCTTCTCCTCCTTTTATAGTCTTAGGCCTTACTCAATACCATGGTCCAAAACCTTTTAGAACCAATACCTTGGTCTAAATACCTGGGGTCAATACCTTGGACCAAATACCATGGACCATACCAAAATACCATGGTCCAAATACCATGGACCAAAAACTTAGTTTCCGACATGTACACGCTTTTCCTTGCGTGAAAGTGCATGTATACGCATATGCACCTTCTTCTCAATGAACCTGCATATATATGTAGCTTGGTCAAGGTAAACCTGCGTATAAATCTTTTTCTTTCATTTTGTGAGCATGAACTGTGATTCAATATTGTTAACCTATAGTACTTTGATCTTCATCATCAAGGACATCATCTGTATCATAATGTTAACTTGTTGTGCTGTGAACTGTCATTTCCTTTGAACTTCCCTCCATCACATATGTTAACACAACTACCATGTATTAATGTGACATCTGATATCTCTTGTGAAGATTCATCTAGTTACCATATATAAGTGAGTTGTTCTGCTACAAGAGTGTTGCCATCAAGTACAACACATTCATCATAATGCCAACAGATTCTCTAGTGACAGGGTGAGATCATTTCACCAGTATTTTGTTCAATATTCTCTATGTATTAGATTGCTAGTTGAGAATCCTAGAATTGTACTCATATTTTCTCCTGCATAATAATAAAACCCTTAGATTTGTTTCATCGGTTTTCCCGCATTGGGTCTTTCCGAGGACTATTGTCCAAAAGTAATGGTTTCCTATGTGTTTCTATTTTCCTTGCTCAGTTTCTATGTTTCAAAATAATATTTAAATTGTTGTAGATTGCTTCAATAATTTACTTCAATGTTTCAAGAAGAAATTTGAAATACGTTTGTTACATAGTTTACAATCTAGGTGAAGTAGATTTAGTTGGTTGCAGTAGGATTCCTGAGATTGTTAGATCTAGGAATTTTCACAGCTGGTGGAACCATGCTCCAGTGGAAGTATGCTACATGGGCCAACCATAATTGGTATATCTAAAAAATTAGTCAAAGGTCGATGCACGTGGCCTAATGCCACTTAACCATGAACAAAAGGGTTGTCAGTGGGGATTGAGTGGAACCAAGAGTGATGGAACACTATCCACCACCCACTGCTTACAACCCATATACCTATATTATGGTGGTGTGAGATGAGAACATTGATGGAGGATTGCATCGACCTAGCCAATGAGCCTTGAGTGTGATATTTCGACCACTGCTCGCCACTAACCACCCCATCTCCCTTGTTAATGTTTCATTCCATGGGTGGAAATACCATCAAGCGACATGAAATGGACTTGACTGATGGGCCCTAGTGTGTTGACATGTCAGGTTACGTGGAGGCCATGCAGGTTTCCATGTGGCTAGCTTATTGATGTGGCTCCCTTTTTATGAAAAAACTTCCAAGGAGTGTAACATTTGAATCGAGACTTGGATCAAGGAAAAGAGTATATATCTAGAGATATCTCAACGAGATGAAGACAATGGCAATATCATAATTCAATTATGCGGAGTTGGAAAGAAGATGCTTTTTATTAACCCCATATTTATAACTAACCTTGGAGATCAAGTCAAACGTCATTAACACCTTCCTCAACCTAAGAATACTTAAGGAGGTGGAAGGGAGGTGGTTATAGGAATATCCCCTCAATTAGTTAGATGACCAATTTTTCATTATTTTTCATTAAAATAATGCATTTAAAAGTTTTCATATGTTATGTAGGTTATTTTATACATAATTAGTCATACTAGTTGGTTGAATTAACAAGTTCAATTAATTCAATAATAACTTACATAAATAAACATTTTTTTTTAACAACATTGTTGTACATAAGTCGATTCCTTGGCTAATTATGATCCAAACCTGATTTGATTTTCAACCCATTCTAATTTTGATTCTAACTTTTAAAACAATGGTAGAAATATGTAGAAAAGGAAGAGAGATTCTTATCTAATATTGTCTTCACAACAATGTGAGATATGACATAAGCATTATCTCGGTGAGAGAGACATACGTTACATGTATTTTATGCAACCTACTAACATTGAATTATTAACATGGGGCTTAATTAACTTTTAAGTTGTCACAATTTAAATTTAAATTTATAACATCGTATTATTACTAAATAAAGTTGTTAGCCTAAACTTCTTTGTTATTATATATTGAAAAATATGAGCTTTATAAAATATCTACTCTAGCACTCTTATTTTATATTTAAATTCCACAATCTTATCTAGAGTGAAAGGATTAGTGAAAATATTTACAACTTACTTTTGAGTTGCAAAATGATGTATCTCTATCACTTCATATTCCGCATGTTGTTGAATGTAGTGGAAATGCACTTTCAAATTCTTTCTGTTATTCATGGAAGACAATTCTTTTCTAGTTTCATAATAATTGTATTCTCATTGTGAAGTATAGTGGGATCAATGCGTTATATTGAAAATCAACAAGTGTTCTCCTTAACTAAACTATTGCACAATATACCATTGTTGGTGTCCTATACTTTGCTTCAATGTAGGTTGATGATACCATGTGTTTCTTCTTACTTAAGCAGAGAGAGACCACCCTTGTATAGAGGTTGAAAACATAGCCTACCCAATCTGAGTTTGTGTGCTTTTTCAGTTGCAAATCCTCGCATATGCCATATATGTCATTGAAATTTAAAGTACCCTTCCATATACTTCATAATTCTCTTGGTTTCCATTCAATTATCATCTTTGGGAGATGTTGTAATTATAGAAACATAGTTGACTATGACACTCCAAGTCATCATAGTTGATGTAAGATAGGTCAAGCCCTCCACGAATTGCATGTACATTTACTTGTTGACCTATTTTAAGCCACATGTGATTGACTAATTAAGAAAAATATTTGTAAGTGTAGATGAATCCTTTCAATTTATTATTCTAAGCTTCTCCAAAGACCTTTTGGCATACTTAATTCATGCAACAAACACAACTATTAGTATGCCAAAACCCTACCCTTAATCATTAATATATGGGCCTTGAGTATTTCATGTAAAAAGAAAAACACAAATCAAATATTACCTTTTAAATTCCAATAACTTTGCCACTTGTCATGGTGATGTCATCAATAGATCACAATAGTCACCAAATGACCACCTAATATTTTGACATAAATAATTGGATTAGAAGGACTTCTTCATCATATAAAAGTTTTCTCAATATTAATACACTAGGCTAGTGGATCTTATTTCTTCTGATAAAATTTTTCTTGAACTTGCATAGTAGAATCCCATACCCTGTTACTTGGAATCTCTACAACTAATAAACATACAATTCTTCTTCCAAATAATTATTGATAAAAAACATTATCTACATCTAATTGCATGGTCTTCCATCTAAAATGTGTTTCCATAGTAGGGACAAATATTTTTTAATGAAAAATAAGGTACAACATTGTTGTATTGACCCACTTTGCTGTGACATCATTATGTCTAACAATCCCATTAAACTACTTTAGTGATCATTTATTGGACATTACTAAAATGATCTTATCTTATCTACTATAGTTAGAAATGGGCTTATCCACCACACCCACCTCACTAGAGAGGAATTGACAAAATGGTGTTCATCTTGGAGAGATATTCTACTCGAAGAAGGCTCTACGTAATTTACATAAGCTTTATTATGTTAATTTTTTTTAGGGTTGTGTTTTTCTTTGCTTTAGATAATTTCATTTCATAATTTACATATTTAATTCACCCCAAAACATCATAAAATCATTAACAGCATACACAATTATACAAAAAGAAAAATATCATCATCAATGTAGGAGAACATAAAGGAACAATAGAAGAAAATCATTCACACATAGAGACACCAAGATTGGTCGGAGACCAGGGAAAAATCCCACAAGGGGGAAAACCCTTTCAAATTCTTCTTCTTATTAGATTGGCATTGAATGTTTCAGCAAAGAGAGATACAATGATCCATTTTTTCATTTAGAAGACTATCTAGTAAAACCTACCAAACAATATCCCAAAAATGAACCCAACAGTAATACTACTCAAAATCATGATTCAGAAGCTTGCAGTCAATTTTCATATGCGGTCAATTGATAGAATATGTGGTCTAATGTCAAATGAAACCCTAGTTTCTAGCCACATGGAGAGAGAGATATGTGTGTGGCTGAAATGTTCTAGCCACATGCATGCGATTGTAGCCAAAAATATCATGTTTCAACCCTTCAGCTGCAAACCAAAGGCCCTAATTTGTACGTCCAAGCTTGGACCTTTGCCTGCAATTTCAAACCTGTGCCAACGCTTTCCTCGTGAACCAATTTCAGACCTATGTGATTCAAACCAGAGAAAGAAGAATGATTGATTATCTCTAAATGAGGGTCACTTGACTTTTATTTATAGCCATCCAAGAGTGTCCAATTTCCTTTTGGGCCGACTTGTCCTTTTTGTGCACATGTGGGTTTCCATTTAAATTGTATTTTTCCTTAACCAAATTAAATCCTTCCAAGGGCTAATAGGGGTCTTCCTTAATGAGGAATATTGTTGAAAGAAGGGAATTTGTACCTGAGCTACCAAAATTAACGCTTCCTCTCAGCTAGGGAGAAATTACCGACTACAATGTATGTCCCATCACATGTATCTTTTCAACAAATGTCATTATTGCATATCTTGCCTCATCTATGCTCGTCTTTGTTCATCTCTTCTCATATTTTCTTATCTCTTGTTATTTATTATTGCCTTATATTTTCTTATCTATGATCCCAATGCTACTACCCCAAAAACCTTTAGAGAGTTGAACATCAAGGAACCCTGCTCAACCTGAAACCACATTGGGGTGTCCATCTCAACCCAAAATCCAATGACAATGAGGAAGGTCCTATGGCACATTCTCACCTCATGTCTATGATAGTGGGGAAGGTCCCATGGGACACTCTCACCCAAAATAATCTCATAAGGGAGCATACACCTTCCACCCTATTCTGAGAAGTAAGCAATATATAATATCACATCCATCTTATTGCCTACTGATCTTCCCAACAACAACCCTCAAGATTCATGTGGTAGAACACCTGCATCATAATCCAACTTGGGTGATGCACCTGACTTACTAAAGGTAAGGATCACACACCCCCAAGCCTTCTCAACTCGTTGGCTAGAGAGGGAGTGATAATCTCAACAAGCCTGACTTGTGGGTATGATTCCAACTAGGTTATAATTAGCTAGACCAAGATAGGGGAGCATATGTCTCCACCCTATGGGTGAAAGATAGGGGTGATACCCTATTTTCCAAATATCCCTCAACCCCAGGAGCTCTACGACTCAATTCCACACCCTGGGAGCTCAGATAAGGGGGAAGAGCTAACTCAGTGTCCTTGATAACACCTACTCTTGTAGATCAGAAACATATCAATGTGCACATACTTGATACTTTATTAAACAATTCACTGAAAAATTCATTCATACTGCCTCATGCATTTCCAAGAGTAGCAATCCTTTGTTTTCTTGTTCATGTAGGACATCAAATCAAATATTTTGTTAGACCAAATACATGACATAAAATAATACCTTATTTTTCCTTTCTCCCTGTCACGGAGGTAGAAACCACAAGCCTAATATTGTCTCATATATCAGTATTGTCTTAATGCATGAAGATATATTAGTCTAGCCAATATATGGGATTTTTTTCCAATTGGACCCCACTTTACAACGTATCAATGTTGTGTCCATAATTTCCTCAAGTATCTCTCCAAAGATCTTTATCAACCAAAGTATCCCACAACTAGCCATGATAGCAACAATGTACTCAACCTCGATCATTCTTAAAGTTACAAACTTCTATCTTATCCAAAAAACCAAGGCAGATACCAAGTTAAAACAACACCCAGATGTGATATTCATGTCAATAATTCTTTCCAACCCAGTCAAGATTAGTGTATCTGTTATGAAACCAACTCAAGAAAAAGATAGAAAAGATAGATCAACACCTTAGAATTCAGTCTCTTCGAGGGGACAACCTCCTTTACATTACATAAATGAACAATTCTTGGATGATTCAAATGACAAAACCTCCTTTCTATATATAGGATTCTAAGGAGTCACAATATAACCCAGTCGACCTAACAATAATAATATAAAGCCACAAAAATAACAATAGAGGGATTCTATGGGGCACAGTAATAACAATATGGGGACAATACGGGCACAACAATATTAATAAGGGATAAAACTACAATAGTAATGGGGTAATCACTAGTATTATAGGGACCCAACATGCCCCTCTCCTTCAAAAAAGTGTTGTCCTCAACACTTGAGTAGTTCTGGATGCTTCTGTAGAAAATTCTCATCCTCCCATGTGGAATCTTCAGCAGAAAAGTTCTTCCACTTGATAAGATACTTAGAAATTGATCGATTTCGTAGCTATTGAGTTCTTGTTTCTGTGACTACTTCTGGTTCCAATATAATTTTTCCTTCCTCGTCAAGTTCTGGAAATATTGTTTGAACTAGGAGCTTGTCACCTACAACCTTATTTATACATGAAATGTGGAAAACTGGATGCAATTGAGAAGCTGCAGGAAGCTCCAAATTGTATTCCATAGTACCAATCTTTTGCAACACCTTGTACGGACCATAATACTTTGGTGATAATTTATTATCCTTATTAGCTTGCTTGAGGGACATTTGCTTATATGGTTGTAGCCGTAGGAATACCCAATCACCTACATCAAAACATCTTTTGTTGTGATGTTGATCTGCCTATTGTTTCATTCTATTCTGTGCTAAAATGAGGTTATCCTTTAAGAGTTGGAGGACTTGTTGTTGATGTTCGATTTGATGTTCCACTACTTTAACCTTAGAATTTTCTCTTAAATATGATGTGATGGATGGTGGTTGATATCCATAAAGTGCCATAAATGGGGTCATTTTTGTTGCTGTATGGAAGGAAGTGTTATACCATCATTCAGCCAGAGGCAACCATTTAACCCATTGTGTCTGTTTATCAGATACAAAGCAACGAAGATATCCTTCCAAACATATGTTTACTATCTCAGTTTGCCCATCAGATTGAGATGATAAGATGAGCTATGAGCTAACTGAGTACCAAGACAAGAAAATAATTCTGTCCAAAAATTTCCAGTGAAAATGGGATCTCTGTCACTTACAATAATCTTTGGGTTTCCATGTAGCTTTTGAATTGTTTCCATAAATGCAGTAGAAGCTGTACTAGCTTTAAATGGATGTGATAATGCACAAAAGTGTGCATACTTGGTAAGTCTGTCACTACCACCATGATGACACTCTTTCCCTCAGACTTGGGTAAACCTGTGATAAAATCCATTGAAACCTCCTCCCAACGTTGGCTTGGAATGGATAAAGGTTGTAATAGACCTGGTGCCTTAATTGTTTCAACTTTATTTTGTTGGCAAACCAAACATTCCGCCACAAACTTTTGAATATCTGATTTAAGGCCATCCCAAAAAAATTCCTTCTTAACCCTGTGGTAAGTTTTTAAAAAACCGGAGTGCCCTCCTAAGGGAGAAGTGTGCAATTCCATAAGAATCTTTTGTTTTAGCTGGGAATTCTTACAGAGGTATAAGCGATCTTTGTACCATAACGAATCATTTTCCAGCTAAATGTATCAGACGTACTGGAACCTTGTTGTAACTTTCGAATAAGTGCCCACAGTTCTTCATCATTCTTCCATTCCTCCCTTGCTTCATTTATCCAATCTGGTTGGATAATAGAAATGGCACACAACAATGCTTCCACATCCTCATCCTTTCTTGAGAGTGCATCTGCCACCACATTTTCTTCCCTTTTTTGTAGATGTTTTCAAAGTCATAACCCAACATCTTTGTGACCCACTTTTGTTGCTCTTCAGAGGATAATCTTTGTTCTAAAAAGTATTTAAGGCTATCCTGATCCGTTTTTACCTTGAAGTGTCTTCCCATTAGGTAGGGTCACCATTTCTTAAGTGCATGGAGTATTGCCAACATTTCCTTCTCATAAATAGCTTTGTGTAAAAACTTTCCCTTGATTGGACGACTTTCAAAAGCAATGGGTCTTTCATCTTTGCATTAAAACAGCACCAATTCCATTTCCTGAAGCATCACATTCCACAATAAAGGTTTTTGTGAAGTCCGGTGTAGCTAAGACCGGTGCTTGGCACATTGCCTCTTTAAGATGTTCAAAGGCCTTTGTTGCTTCCGGAGTCCATGAAAATGCATCTTTCTTCAATAATGTTGTTAGAGGTGTTGCTATTATTCCATAATTCTTAACAAACTTGCGATAATACCCTATCAACCCAAGAAATCCTCGCAGATGCTTTATGGATGTGGGGATTTTCCATTCCTTAATGGCTTT